>CANYLF014565410.1:0-13965 GCA_948193215.1 Bocquillonia castaneifolia
GACTGAAGCCATTTAGTAACCTTAGCAACTTCCACTAGGACTTACCAAATGTTGTTTGCTTATATGATGCCATGAAGCCATTATTTTGACATGGTCTAGTGTTATTGCCCTTGAATCAGACCTCTAATTGCTACCTATGGGGGTGACAAGTGTTAGTCTAATTGTACCTGACTGACATGACCCTACAGCATAGGATCAATTAAGGGTTTGAGAAGAGTGACCTTTGACTACTACTTGTGTTTAAGGGATGTTGGTGCGTCGATCTAATTGTACCTAATTGATGTTAAAATGACCCTAGAATATGGGAAACATCAAGGACTCGTCGAGAGCAAAGACATGGGATAGTGACATAATGATGACTTATTGTTTGGTTTGGATGTTGAGAGCTTGTTGCTATGCAAACGCGCATACCACGTTGGTAATAACATCCCCTGATGATGCGAAGGCCCAAACCCATTCCTAGTAATCTTGACTTGCCAAATGAACACGTGTGTGGGAGAAATAAGGTTGGAAGGTCTACCACTTAGTAGTAACTATGATTGACTAACGTTTGTTAATTGTGTTGGATTCTCCATGCATTCATGCATACATGCATCCTTGCATACATAGCATAGCATGCTAACCCCTTATTTTGCAGCAACATAGAGTCCTCCAAAAAGTCTTGGGCAAGACAAGTTGGATGCCTAGTTCTAAATGCACAATCACCAACTTTAGAAACACCAACTTCCCCAAGTGCCATGGCCGGGTTGAGTGAAGATGTCTTGAAAGCCTTGCAAGAGATGATGGACAAGGCTATCAAGAAAGCCTTAGATGAACGGGATGAACGCAGGAAATATGAATCTGAAAGCAGTGATGAGGAAAAGGATGAAGAAAGACATCCTGACTAAGAAGCCCTGAATGCTGTGACTAAAAAGATGGAGAAGCTCCAAGAGATGGTCAAGAGCAAAGACCAAGACTTTGATTTTGACAATTTATGCTTGTATGGGATAATTGGACTACCACCTAAATTCAGGATGCTCGATGTGCCGAAGTTCAATGGAGCTGGGGATCTGAAATTGCATCTTAAACAATATATAACCATAATGTCTACAACTACTTTGAATGGGGAGCAAAAGCTGGGTTTGTTTCCTTTGACTTTGGAAGGAGTAGCATCTGATTGGTACCATGCTCAATTGGTGACCGTCAAATCTGACTGGAAGGCTCTTAACGAGGCTTTTAGGGGCTAGTTCTTCTATAATGCTGCCCTAGAAGTCTCATTGAGAGATTTAGAGATGAAAAAACAAAAGGATGGTGAGTCATTCTCTGAGTTCTTGATTAGATGGAGGAACAAGGCTGCCTTGATGGCTAACAAGCCTGGATCAAGTTTGGATCATTGCAAGAAATGTGCAAGCTAGTTGGGTAGAGAAGCTTTAACTTATGAATCCAAGAAACTTTTTTGAGCTCTATGATGACGGGCTCTAAGTTGAGGAGATAGAGTCTGAGAAGAAGAAGACGTACAAGGCCAGTTCTAGTCGTACTCACAATCAATCCACTAAGATGGTGGAAGTCAATGCAGTCAAGACCACTCGTTGTTTCTCAAACTTTAACAAACCACTCTCAAAAGTCTTCGAAAGGCTAGAGAAAGAAGGCCTTTTGAAACCTGAACCAACAAAAAACCTACCAAACACCAACTCACCACAATACAACCCAAATGCCTTTTGTCGTCCACCAAGTACAAGGCCATTCTACCAACAATTGCATTAAGCTTAAACACTCCAACCAAGACCTAATCGATGAAGGGAAAGTCATGGACCCTGATTCGAGAAGTCCCAGCACAAAAAATAACACATTACTAAACTACAATAATGTACCACCCAGAGTTAGCTGCATTGAGACTGGATTGGATGAAGAAGATGTATAGGCCTCCTTTGAAGACTTAGATGAAGTAGGGGTTAATGTGGAAAGGATCTTAACTTAGAAAAGGAAGCTCCCGAGGAAGCTTGGAATTCCCACTTGAAGACCAAGGAGGAGCTTGACAATGAACAAGAATATGTAGAAGATCTCCTAGGCCAGCCCTCTGGCAAGTTCGACTTTAAACCTCTATATCCAAAGCACCCACCACGTGCTACCCCTCTAGAAGATATTGAGCTTACATGGGGACCTGAATTTGATGCTTATGATAAACACACTCCATGGCCCAAAGGATGGGGTAAAGATGTAAAGGATTGGGACAAGGCTGAAGCATGGCAACAACTCTTAGACAAGGAAGATGTCCCAACTTCCATTGAGAAAGATATCCGGGCCTTATGCGATGAAATAGGTGGAAAGCTATCATTTCCAAAAGATGAGATTAATTCCTATGTAATCCAGAGTAGGAAGGATGGTAAGATCAGGGATTGCTTCAAATTTGGCGCATGGTATAGCTCTGATGAAGATGAGTTAGTGATTGCAAAGTAATGAGGATTGATAATGCTACACCTACTTTGGTTACTTGAAGTGGGAGAGATTTTCA
Source organism: Bocquillonia castaneifolia (assembly GCA_948193215.1). Taxonomy (NCBI): domain Eukaryota; kingdom Viridiplantae; phylum Streptophyta; class Magnoliopsida; order Malpighiales; family Euphorbiaceae; genus Bocquillonia; species Bocquillonia castaneifolia. The sequence goes on from CANYLF014565410.1 coordinate 2,492, forward strand.
AAGGAAAGACTTGAGGGAATCAAGCAAGTCACCCAAAGAAGAGATAGTAAAGGAAGCCGTTGTTGTTGACATTGTAACAGAGCAACTCAAAAAGGCTAAGACTAATGGAAACATATGGGACTTACTTGTTTCATTCGAGTCTCATAAGTGAGCTTTAGTCAAGGCCTTGACTCAGATCCCAGCTCTTGAGTCCACAACACCTGAAGAAGTGGTTAGGCTGATGACCGAAAAGAAGAAAGGGGAGATCACCTTCTCTAATGAAGATTTGCCATTAGAAAGGAGAGACTACAATAAGGCATTGTTCATTGCTACTGAAGTGAATGGCAAGCGAACTTCATGTGTAATGGTAGATGATAGCTCATCCATTAATGTGTGCCCATTTAAGATTCTTTCAAAAATAGGAATAGCTAAAGAAGACTTGAAGCCCTCCAATTTAGTCATTCGAGCTTATGATGATTCCAAACGTACAGTTCAAGGGACATTTACTGCCATGGTCAAGACCAGGGCCAATAGTTTTAGAGGTGGACTTCACCATCCTAGATATTCCCATAACCTTTGTTGTGTTCTTAGGACGACCCTGGTTTCATGCTCTAGGAGGAGTGCTTTACACAGTCCACCAGAAGATCAAATTCCCCTATCAAGATGAAATTCTGACCATCTCAGCTGAGCCAATTACCTCAGTTGCTGTGCTATAAGCTGTGCCTCAGGGGGTTATTTCCCTTATGGGCTTTCAGATCATGGGTATCTTCGATGGGCCAAGCAATCCTGCTATCAACCGGATGATGAAGAATATGCCTGCATTAAGGCTGGGGAAGAATAAACAGGGAATCACACAGTTACCAGATTTCAAAGCTCAGACAACTAAGGAAGGCTTGGGTTATGAAGGCAATGAAAAGATCAAGATAGGGAAGGCCTTCGCAAATTCTTTGTTCCTGAAAGTGGGGTCCTCTATCTAGGAAAGGCTGAACCAGTAGACATAAGGAAGATCCAGGTGCTAGCTTTTGAGATTTTCAAAGAGTTGCTAGACACCCAAACTGTGGAGAAGCTGTTGATAGAAGGGGTCCACAAGATCAAGATTGAAGAGCTGGTAGAGGAAGCTGTTCCAATTCCAGCTGTAGTGTCTGAGTTAGATGAGGTTATAGAAAGTTCACTAATGAGTATGTTTTATGAAGAATATGATCTTGATGTAATAACGTCCGACTTGTTTGAGGACGATTCTGTTTTCTTTTCTAAAGTCAATGATATAAATGCTGATTTTGCTTACTTGTGTGATGTTTTACCTTATGGCACAGTGCATTACATAGATCATACCATAAGCATTTTTGACATTAATTCTGTGCAAACTCATTCTATTAATCTTGGCACAAAAGATAATCCAAAGAAAATAGCACTTGCATTTGATATTACTACTAATGAAAGAGAAAATTTTGAAAAAATATTAAATAAAAGAAAAGGAGTATTTGCATGGACATATGACGACATTCCAAGTATTGACAGAAGCATTGCAGAACATCGCATCCTTACAGATCCAAACAAGAAGCCAGTTAAACAGAAGCTGTGAAGACTTATACCATAATGGGCGAAGCTCATCAAGGAAGAAGTTGAGAATCAACTCAAAGCCAAGTTTTTAGAAGTTGTCGATTATCTAGAATGGTTGGCCAACATAGTCCCGGTGCCCAAGAAGGATGGAAGGGTGAGAATGTGTGTAGACTACAGAGATCTGAACAATTATCTAGAATGGTTGGCCAACATAGTCCCGGTGCCCAAGAAGGATGGAAGGGTGAGAATGTGTGTAGACTACAGAGATCTGAACAAAGCATCGATGAAGGATGACTTCCCACTACCTCATATATGTTCTGGTTGATAGTGATACATCAAGTGTCATGTATTCCTTCACTGATGGGTTTGCTGGCTACAATCAAGTCATGATGGCACTTGTAGAAAAGATCAAGACAGCCTTCATCACGGAATGGCGTATCTATTGCTCCAAAGTCATGCCATTCGGATTGAAGAATGCGGGGCAACCTACCAAAGGATGGCCACAACTCTGTTCCATGACATGATGCACAAAGAGATCGAGGTCTACATAGACGACATGATGGTCAAGTCATCAACCAGGGAAGGACACTTTGAAGCATTGGATCAATTCTTGGCAAGGGTCAAGAAGAACAATTTGACGCTCAATCCAAAGAAATGCATTTTTTTGGAGTAACTTCAGGGAAGCTCCTTGGACACGTCGTGAGTCAGAGGGGAATTGAGGTAGATCCAGACAAGGTGAAAGCTATTCAAGAAATGCCAGCACCCAAGACTGAGAAGGAAGTAAGAGGCTTCCTGGGGAAGGTCCAGTACATCAGTAGATTCATCTCCAGATTAACTATGATCTATGAGCCCATCTTCAAGCTACTCAGAAAGGGTCAAAAGATAGAATGGGATGAACAACGCCAAAAAGCATTTGACAAGATCAAGCAATACTTGGTAAGCCCACCTGTTCTGCAACCACCAAGAGTAGGAAAGCCATTAATATTGTACTTGGCCTTGGAAGATGATGCTATAGGAGCCATGATTTCATAAGAGGATGAAGATGGAGTTGAGCATGCTATCTACTATCTTAGTAGGAAGCTGTTATCCTACGAAGCAAAATATGGCATTGTTCAGAAAACCTGCTTGGTGATGATATGGACAATAAGGAAGCTGAGGCACTACTACCAATCTTACAGGGTTCAAGCTATGGCAAAGGTTGACCCGCTATGTTACTTGTATGAAGCTCTAGTACTAGTAGGGAAGCTTACTAAATGGTTAGTGTTTCTAACAGAGTTTGACATTCAATACTTGACCAAGAAGACCATCAAAGGGAGAGTTGTAATAGAGTTTCTAGCCCTTAATCCTATAGAAGGGCAAGAAACATAGGGAATACGATTTCCCTGATGAGTCTTGAAACCTAATAGAAGCAAACGGGTGGAAGCTCTACTTCGACGAGTCAACCAAAAAGGAGCCGGAGTGGGGGCAATTTTGATCACGCCTGAAGAAAAGAACATCCCTTTCGCCAAAAAGCTGGATTTCAAAGTTACTAATAACGTGGCAAAGTATGAAGCATGTGTGTTTGGTTTAGAAGCAGCAATTGCAGCAGGAGCAAAGAATCTCACCATCTATAGGGACTTAATGCTCATAATCAATCAAGCTTATGAGAATTAGAAAGTTAAAGATGAGAAGCTAAAGCCCTACGCAGAGTACATTCAGATACTCAGCTTGAGTATTTCAAATTGTATATTCGCACACCTACCAAGGGAAGAGAATCATATGGCTAATGCACTTACAGCTTTGGCATCTATGTGGGATAACCCTGAGAATGTAGCTATAAAGCGACTTGTGATTTGCAGATCGAGAATCCCTTGTTACCAAGGAGTACGGGTAATGACCATGTATGGGCCGAAGGAAAAGTCATGGTTTTATGAAATTCTAAGATTCCTAAAAAAAGGGAGAATACCCAGAAGGAGCTTTGAGAAAGAAGAGACATGCTTTGAGAGTCACTTCAAGGAATTACACTCATCACGAGGGCATATTGTACAGACAGGCTCTAAACGGGGTACTACTTTGATGCTTTGATCAATATGAAGCATAAGAAGTTATGAGAGAGATCCATGCTGGGGTTTATGGGCCTCACATGAATGGACATACTCTGCCTAAGAGATAGTCCGACAAGGGTACTATTGGGACTCCATGGACAGAGATTGCATAAAGCTGGTCAGAAGATGTCACGAATGCCAACTGCATGGGAATTAGATTCATCTACCACCTACTGAACTACACAACTTAACATCTCCTTGGCCTTTCTCAGCTTGGGGGATCGACATCATCAGAGAACTAAGACCAACAGCTTCTAACGGCCATAAATACATTGTTGTGGCTATTAAGTATTTCTCCCGGTATGTGGAAGCAATCTCACTTCCAACAGCTACTGCAAAGAATAAGGATGAATTCATCAACAAAAAGCTTATCAATAGATTTGGGCAACCTCATCACATTGTTTCAGACAACGGAGGTCAGTTCCAAGGGGAAACAACAGATCTGCTAGAATAAAAGGGGATTGAACATCACATGTCATCACCTTATAGTTCTCAAGCTAATAGTGTAGTGGAAGCAGCTAATAAAACTATTAAGAAGATTCTGGCTAAGATGCTAAAGACCTACAAAGATTGGGCAGATAAATTACCATTCACACTTATGGGCTACAACACAACCCTGAGAAGTGCGACAGGGGAAACTCCCTATTCCATGGTGTTTGGAGGCAAAGCTATGTTGACAATCGAGACCCAGATTCGATCACTGAGAGTGGTTCTAGAAGCAAAAATTCCTGAAGCACAATGGGCTGAATCAAGATACAAACAGCCATTGTCTTTAGAGGAAAAATGGAAGAAGGCTCTACACCACACTCAGGTGTATCAACAGAGAATAGCCAAGGCATTCAATAAAGGAGTCAGAGTCAAGCCAAACAAAGAAGAAGATTGGGTGTTGAAGCAAGCTAGGCCTATTCCGTTTGATCTAAGAGGAAAGTTCAAACCAAACTAGGAAGGTCAATATCTGGTCAAGAAGATTCTGGCCACGGAAGCTGTGAAGATTTCAAATCTGGAAGGGAACGAGTTCAGAGAACCCATAAACTTAGATCGTCTTAAGAAATACTACCTTTAGAAAAATGTGTAAAAATAATAAAAGCCCGATGAGTTAAAAATCCATCTGGACAGCTCATGTAAAAATTAGGGCGCCCGTTGGAGTGGAAACCTTATAAAAAGGCATTTCAGGTAAAAATTAGGGCAAGCTTGCTAGGGTGAAAACCTCAAAAAGAGGTAGTCTAGGCAAAAATAATGAGAGAAGAAAGTAAGATAGTAGTAATACCAAATGTAATTTGCTAAAGTACACTTGTTGTGCTAATAGTAATAAAATAAACCTTGCATAAGAAAATTGTCAAGCCTACTCATGATATTTGATTCTATGTTTGCATAACCAAAAAGATAAAACATTGCATGAATAAAATAAACAGCTATGAGACTTAATTTTTCTTGTTTTTCTTGCTCCATTTAATGTTGTTAAAACTAGTTTCCAATGCATTTCTTGCGTCTTCTCTAGCTCTTTTTGCATATTTTGTGTTGCTTGCATCATATAACTCAGCATTTCTACCATCATCATCATCAGACAGTTCAGCCTGCACAGCAAGTCAATTTGCACCAATAAGATCCTCGATAGAGTCAGACAATTCAATGACAAAAACGTTACTCACCATATCAACCCAGGCTTTGTAATCATCATCAGTAGTAATTCTGCCAGTAAAAGCCAGATTTCTCACAATAGTTCTTCCAGCCCAATGAATACGGGAGACCCTAAGGAAGTAAGGGGTCACAGTATAAGGTGTGAAAGTGGGAACAACAGCAAGAACTCTCTGTACCATTCCATATTGTCTGTAAACTCTGGCTAGAATATAGAAGGTCACAGTCCCAAAGCTAGCAACTACCACGAAATTGTCTGTAGTACTGAAAGTCACATAAGTCAGTTTCCACCATTCATAATGCCAATGGATGAGTTCTTCACTTCTTGAAGGAAGGAAAGAAGTCCAACCACTAGTAACTTGGAGTCCGGCACACTCAGCTTGGGTCAAAGCATGCCTTCTAGATTGGAGTTGACGAGGCTTGTAGGTCAAGGGATTGGCTGGGGGCATCAGTACGCCTAACTTTTTCCTTTAACTAGATCTGGTAAACGGCATGTTCAAAGTTAATCAAGCTAAAAGAAGGGAATAATGAAGAGATAAAGAGGTGTGCATACTTGGAGTAGAAGTGGACTGCCCCGAAGTCGTTGAGTGTTCCTAACAGAATCCAACCCGATAATGGTTTCAGCCAATATTAGTGGAAAAGGATTATGACCTTGATCCACTTGCTCTAGCACATGAGCGATTTGGTAACTTCCTTTGCCTTCAGAAAAAATCAGCAGAAAGTGGGAATACAGGCAAAAGCTAATGACTATCTGCCAAGATTTACTACCTTTTGGCTTGAAACTCCAAATTCTAGTAATCTTTGGGTGGAAATTGACTCATCCTCCATACAAGATAACATCTAGTCATGACTTAAGCCAAAGAAAGTAGCCTAGGACTTTGGAGTACTGTGTCCGGAGTTGGGAAGAGCTATAGCGGCATTCGATTCATGAATCTTGCCTAAAATCCCCTCAAACTCTTCAAACAGGGGCATAGCTCAACACCATTGAAATGTAAGACATGGTGTTTAATACTCCAACAATCAGTTGCAGCATGAAGGAGCTTAGAGTCGAAACTGAAATTCAGAAAAGATTTAAACTCTATAAGGTAAAATTTGCCCAGGGAATTCCAATATTCAGTTTCTGAATTCCCTACATGACTTTTCAGGGCTTTCTGTGAATTTTGGAACATCCTGATGGTATGGGGAGTAAATTGAAGTCTAATTGATGTTTTCTAAAGCTTCCAAGGTAACCTAATGTTTTTATATACAACCCGGGGCATCTGAGGAAGTTCGAAGTCCAAAAGGAGTCAAAAAAATGGAGTAAAAAGTTGCAACTAATCACATCTGCAAATGAAGTGGCGTTGTAACCATACCCACGCCACTCTAACACTGGCGTTGGTTATGCTCCAACTTCACTCTAACACCAGCAATCCAGATTTCGTAAATTTCTAACTTTTGGGGGATTCTAAGCATATCATTTCATTCATATTTCATAGGAAAAGTAGAGAAACATGCATAATGATATATATACATATACATATAGGTCATAAAGTGCAGGTACATGTCCAAAAGAACAAGAAAAAATAAACAAAGTATCTTCAGAATAGTTCAAACAAGTTAGAGAAAGTACTATCTAAGGCTCCCTATCATCATGGTCTACCTCCTGATGAGAGTCATCTCCAGCAGCGGTAGTATCGGCAAGGGCATCCACATCCTCATCCTGATCACCAAAAGCTACAGCTGCTTCCAGCTCGTTGAGAAAAGCTCTCAAGTAATGGTTCATCTGTGAGTCACATTCATAAGCTGATCGCCAAGCATCACAAGCCTCAACAGTGAGAGCCTTGCTAGCTTGATAATAGCTAGCAAGACGGGCAACCTCGGTAGTCGGGATCTGAGAAAGAAAGCAAGTCGGAAAAATAGAATCGAATCTAGAAAAGCACCAAATTTGAGAAACTTACATGAGTACATGCTAGAGAAAAAGTGATGTAAGGAGAAGTAGGAGTTAGAGTACACTCCACAATGCCAATAGGAGAATGGTAAAGCATAGTGTGACCCAGAAAAGAAGTGATCACACTTGGAATGCAGTCAATGGAGTCCTCTAGAGGATGCCTATAAACTAGTTGCTGAGATCACTGTCAGGTAACTCTAACCCCAGGCATGGCCCCAGTCATAGGAGGAGGTCAAAATCTAGGTCCAGCCTCATCATTGGCAACAGGAGGCACCTCAGTCGACTCGAGGGAATCCTCAGCCTGTGCCCCTCTAACCTCTGGAGCATCGATGTCCTCATCATCATCGAAATCCCCAGGGATAGTTAAAGTAACAACGCCATTTCGGGCCTGCATATTCTAAAGAATCAGCACTTGAACAAAAGGTTCAAAATGGATAAGACTTGGAAGATCAATGTATACCAATGCCAATCTCTGTTAAGACAGGGGAAGTCGAGGAAGACATCTCTTCAGTAAGAACTTGGCATACGCCTTGGAACGAACCAAGAAAAGAGTACAAGGAGCCCCAGCAAGTGCTCGCTCCAAAGCCTGACCAATCATGGTATGACCCCAGAACATGTCTGTCGGAGGACGGACATGTCCTCTACGAGTCTGCCTAGAGTACTGGCAGTGAGCTCGCTCTCCGAGATACCGAGAATGCTCAACCTATCATTCAGTCTGCTGGTATACACATATCTGGGGAAGTTCTCTGCGCTGCCTAGCCAGTTGACATCGATCTACAAGAATAAGGCAAACAGGTAAGTTTCTTAAAAGGTTTCAAAGTTGTTTTAAACTAACAAGTTTCTTTCTTTTACATCATCAATAGTCAAAGCATTAAAAAGGATGCGATGCTCGTGAACTAAGGTCTCATGGGTTGGCTGCCGGTTCATGGCCCAATGACCGAGAAGTGGAAAGGATAGAGTAAAATGAATAGGTGTAAACTGCTGAATCAGACTGAGCTCAATGGCCCAAACCTACAAAAGAAAGAAAGGGGATCAGAAATTAAAAAGAAAGTGGAAAGTAAAGCAAAGATAGTTGATCAACTTGTATGAGTGGCGTGCAAAAAGCCACAAAGCTTCTTCCCGCCTAGTGAGACACAGTCCATCCAATAGTAGAGATAAGCTAGGGCTGCAGATCCCTAGTCGAACGTACTCACAGTAGTGAAATCTCAAAGGATAGGGATGAAATGGATAGAATTTATGCTGTTAGTGTCACAAAAAATGGTGCTACCGAGCAAGTACATAATAAATGCACGTGCCATCCTATCTACACGCCATCCTACACCGCCATCATACACTAGCAAATGGTTAGCAATCTCATCAATATGTAATCGCTAGGAAGTCTTCCGCTGAGGAACTATGCCAATCATTAACCAGATATACTCACCTTGAGTAGCCTCACTCACAGTATAAATCCCAACATTAAAAGCGATCGGCTCCTCGGAACAGGCCAGACTTGTGATAGCAGAAAATGACGTTGGAAAAATGGTATACTCCACACATGGCAACTGGAAGGTATGGCTGGTACTGAACCATCTCTCTAACAACGCTATGGAGCGGTGGTCGCAATGACAACTCGCCTGATCCTCAGAACGAGCAGGTAAAGTGCTAACAAATGATCCAAATCCAGCCTAGTGAACCGAGGTATGCACCTCGGGAGGCATCACTCTCCAAACCTCACGGGCTTTATAGAAATTGCCCTTTTAATCAAAGGTGATAGTATCTCTCTACAACAGGTACGTACACGTATGATTTCAAATTCTAACCTAATTATATTTCTTCTTAAATTGTAATTCTTTATCATTTTTTATCAAATTCTGACTAACTTAGGAAGCTTGGACATGCATATACACATTTATAGTATCCATATAAGCATTATTTTGCATTGTAGACAGTCGAAACATTCATTTAAAGCCTCGGAGGATGCAAAACCTGTCCAAAGTGGCATTTTAGAGCCCAACGCCACTTGGACTGGCGTTGATGTCCCAGGTGGCATTTGGCAGCATTTTTTTCATCCATTTTGCAGAAATTGAAGAAAATCAATAGTACTCAGTCATGCAATGATGAAATTGACGTGTAAGAACACTTACCTGGCCTCTTGCATGAAGAGAAATATACTTTTTGATGAAAGAAAGTGGTGAAACCTGGTCTCTATAGGCCAAACCACCATTGCCAACCTTGCAAGTTTCCTACTTGGTTTTAAAATTGGAGATGAAATCCCATTGAGGAAGAAGACGAGGGTCTAGTGCAGCTAGAAATGCCATTCTAATAAGTCCAAGTCTAAAGCTTTTGGTGAAATTTTGAAAAGGAAAAGAAAATGAGCAAAAATGGTGAAAGAAAAAGAAATAAAAGAGAGGGAGGAAGGTGGATAGCCTGTTGCTTTGAATAGCCAAAGTGGTGAATTGCCAGTTTGGTCCCTGAAGAAAATTTTCAAATAAGGACAGAAATTTTGATGCAAATATGTCCAAAGTCAAGATTTAAGGCTAGGAAAGGCCAATTTGAGTCCAATTGGGGGCAAAATTTAGAAGATTAGTAGAAATCACAGACAATTACAGTCAGAATGATAAAATTGATAAAGGAAAATTATAGAAAACCTCAGAAAATCCTAAAAAATTCTAAAAAATCTCAGACATTTTCCAGGACCTAAACACAGTTTCAAACTCTGAAAGGATTTGAAACTAACCCTAACAAACCTTGTTTTAAACTCTGAAAGTATTTAAAACAAGTATTTATTTCAAACTCTGAAAGTATTTGAAACATTTTCAATCTAAACCTCGTTTTAAACTCTGAAAGTATTTAAAACGAGTGAGATCAAACCTTTCCAAACTCTAAAAGTATTTGGAATTCAATACCGATCTAAACCTCATTTTAAACTCTGAAAGCATTTAAATGAGTAAGATCAAACCTTATCCCAGACCTAGAAAAGTACTTTTCCTTAGTTGAATAACTTCTAGAATTGAAGTCTTAGAAAGCAGATATTCCCTAGTGGAGCATTGCTAAGAAGGTGATTCTTAAATACCATAGGATTGCCCTCAACCAAAAGAGAAAGCATAAAATCCCCAGTGGAGCTATCTCAATACAGGATAACCAATCACCAATGGAGTTAACATTGCGAGGATTGCCCTCCAAAGAAAATTAACACCATTCCCATGGAGTCAAGTCAAGGCAGCTGAGGTCCGAGACAAGATTCTATACTCCAGAGCTACGATACGCATTTCTTTTTTAAAAATTATATGGTTAGTGCTTTGTCATCATTTTCCATATTATTGGTTAATACTCCAAACCTCCGACAAAGCGGGGGAACACTATAGACACCTAATTTATTGATACAGGAATGGGGATGCGGCTCGCAGGCCCTATGATGATAGCATATGCTTTAATTAGCATGAGTCGGATAATGTAGGCTTCTTGCTAATCACCAATTAACTTTTAAAAACATTTTGAAACTTAAAAAAAAAAAAACCATTTTGAGTCAAAACTAGCTTGTTTTAAATCTAATCGTACAAAATTCAGATGGTTTTGGCCATAACTTCTTGTACCAGTCTCAAAATGGCCTGAAAATTATAATTATAGTAGATTGGGCTATTCTGCACATTTTTTGTCTCTAATATGATTTTTCAGATTCGGACATTTTGGGCCACAAACGGGCTTTGGAAGTGTCAAACACCCTCCAATGGCTTCCAACGTCACTTGGAGTGTCGTTGACACCCTCCAACGCCACTTGAAGTGGTGTTGGCATCCTTAGGCTGTCAAAAATGCAGATTTTTATCATTTTTCAAATACCAAATGACTGGAGAAGGCTAAGCATCATTCCAGATCAGTTTTTGAGCTAGAAAGTGATCTTCTATTTATCATTGTCTATCATTATCTCTTGATTTATCCTTGATTTTAAGTGGATTTTCATTGAATCATCATTATCTAAGAGGGTTTATAACTTATCTTCTCCAAAATCTATCAACAGCAGCTTCATCAAACAATTTGAATTCCCCTACAGCCCAAGAGCATGGCTGGATACAGATGGTTAATCCCCAAGAATGGGTAAACACTAATCTAGGGATAGAAATCTAATGATGGAAGCTCATCTTCTTATCATTTTCTACCTATAAAAGGCAATGGCTTCTCCTTGAGAAGGGGATGGCTGGAGAGTTGGCTAGAAGGGTTGGAAAATTCATTTTGAACCTGAATTAATCCTGAACTTGGGTTTTTTAAAGCTAAAATTAGCTCACTAAAAAAGGTTTTTGACTTAGAAAGCC
>CANYLF014565643.1:0-10618 GCA_948193215.1 Bocquillonia castaneifolia
AGCATGTAATGACCATAGAAGTTTCCACTAGGCTGCACCCGTTAAATCCTACTTGCTGTAATGTTACCATGAGTATTTATGATTATCAAGCCTAAAAACCTATGCTGAAACTCTGCCAGCCTAAAAGCGAGAGTGGGGACAAAATGATACCAGACTTGATAATCATGAATGCTATTATTTCCTAGGACAGTTGAGAGAGTATTTATATATGATGGTACCATCATCCTCTGTTGATGAAAATAAGGTACACCAGCCTACCTAGGAAAATGGACTTTTGACCAATGGAATACGTGTGTAGGAGTAATAAGGTTGAAAGGCCTGCCATTTTGCAGTCAATATTGAGTCCCAGTCAACTTGAAGGAGAGTGGTAAGTCGACTGGTCAGAGATAGTACCAACTCAAGTGTAGATAGTACCAACAGGATCGCAGGAACAGGAGTACTGTTTGACATGGATACAATGATGAACACCTTAAGGAACATGATTAAGGAAGAGGTTCAATATTCTATCAACACCAGAACTCCTGAGAACCCACCTCCAGAAGGGGAAGACAAAATCAAGGGTTATGATGCCATCTCTACCCTGACTAGGAAGATGGAACAACTGCAAGAACTAGTCAGAGAAAAGAAGTCAGATGTAGAATTTGACCTAGACAACATGGGGGTTAAGGGCATGAAGAAACTGCCTCCCAAATTCACCATGCCCGACATGCAAAAGTTTAATGGAACTGGAGATCCCAAGCTTCACCTTAAGCAATATTCATCTATTATGGTAGCCACACTGCTTGATAGCGAACAGAAGGTGGGGGTGTTCCCTCTATCTTTGACTGGGGTAGCCCAAGACTGGTACCATCGGCTACCAACCATAGTCCAGTCCAACTGGAAGGAGCTTTATGAAGCATTTCTAGGGCAATATGCATACAACACCAAGCTGGAGGTTTCCCTGAGAGACTTGGAAATGACCAAACAGAGATACAATGAGCCTTTTGCAGGCTTCTTGACCAGATGGAGAAACAAGGCGGCCTTACTCAAAGATAGACCATCTGAAAAGGACCAAGTGAGAATAGTGGTCTGGAGCGTACTTCTTAACATGGTAGAGACTTTGTAGATAATGAATCCTAAGACTTTTGGTAGCCTATATGATGATAGGTTACAATGTGAAGAGATAGAGGTGGAGAAAAGGAAGAACTAGAAAGGAAAAGCCACCTATAGCTGACCCTCAAACTCCAAAACCGCAGATGTAAACTGAGTGATAACCCACTGAAAATTCTCCAATTTTAGCCAACCGCTATCCAAAGTATTTGAGAGACTAGAGAGACAAAACCTATTCAAACCAGAACCAGTCAGGTTCCCACCAAACCAAAACTCACTCGATTATAACCCTGAAGCCTTCTACAAATTCCACCAAACCTCTGGACATTCCATTGATAACTGCCTTAAACTCAAACACTCTATCTAAGACCTAATCGAAGAGGGCAAGATCACTGACCCAGACAACAGACCACCCAGCACCAAAAATAACCCCTTACCAAACTATCACAGAGTACCTCCCCCTAACCAAACCATGTGTATTGAATCTGGATTTTCTGATGCTAAAGTCTTAGCCTCTTTTGAGCCTGACTCTACATTGAGGGGTATGGTGGCCAACCATGTGAAACATTTGAGGGAAGAATTTCCACAGTTAGGAGATTTGAATGGCCCTTACAAGCTGTAGTTGAGTTCTGACAAACGGGTCAGAAATGTGTATATGTTCAATGCCTGGTATTCTTCTAGTGAAGATGAAATAGAACTAGAAGATGCTTTCCACTTAGCTCAGAATGATGAGTCCCTACTACAGGTCACTCGGAGTGGTAGAAACTATTAGAGGAAAGATCTTGATGTCCCAAAATCTAGCCATCAGAGGAGTGGTCCTATTCCAGAAATAAGGAAATAGATTGTGGAGGTTAGAGAAGACCTGATAATAGAGCAGTTGAAGAAAACCAAAGCCAATGCAAGTATCTAGGATATATTGGTATATTCTGAGTCGCACAAAAGGGCTTTGGTGGAGGCTTTGTCCAAAATTCAAGTTCCTAAGGATGTTTCTCTCAAGAAAATGGTCGGATTAATGCTGGGTAGGAAGTTGGGTGAGATTACATTCTCTAACGAGGACCTGCCTCTAGAAGGACGGGAGCATAACAAGGCTTTGTACATTACTACTAAGGTTAACAGCAAGAGAACATCATGTGTTATGGTGGATGATGGATCTGCTATTAATGTCTGTCCATCAAAGCTCCTTCCCAAGCTAGGAGTTTCAACTACTGATTTGCAACCATCTGATTTAGTCATTTGAGCATATGATGACTCAAAGAAGAGCATAGAGGGTACCTTCACTGCTAAAGTCAAAGTCGGTCCGATCGAGTTCGAGATAAGCATTACTATCTTGGACATCCCTATGACCTTTGCAGTTCTATTGGGCAGGCCATGGTTCCATTCCCTAGGAGGGGTCCCATCCACACTTCACCAGAAGATCAAATTCCCATATGAAGGGAGCATTATGACTGTTAATGCTGAGCCAGTCGATTCGATAGCAATGCTGCAGGCTGCACTTGGGGGTGAGATTTCCCCTATCGGGTTCCAGATCATAGGAATCAGAGGAGAACAGATGGGCCCACATGTTAACTTTATGCTTCAAAAGATGAACTACCTCCCCAGCCTCGGGCTAGGAAAGAACCCACAAGGGGTTACTACATTTTTGGACTTCAAGACTCAGATAACCCGTAATGGTTTGGGATACACTAGAGAATCTTCACAGAAGGGAAAGCAGAGTTTTATCAAGAAGGGAGGTCTGTATGAATGCTTTGTGGTGGAAGCTCAGAAGATGCCAAAGGGAGCTGCAAGCAACAAGAGCTACGCCTTGATCCTAGAAGAACCTATGACTGAAAACCTGGCTGCCAAAATAGAGGAATTGGTGATTCAGGAAGGGACTGAAGATGGAAAAGAAGCTGCTATAAAGGTCGTAGATCGCAAGGAAGATGCTGCCCAACTTGACTATTCTAATATTGATGCTTTTATTTATGATGCACTTATGGAACATTTCTATTCTATTGATGTAATAACTCCTGACCTCTTTGTGGAGGAGGAAGTGTTTGTTTCCAAGGTTAATGATATGAACACCGACTTTGCTTACTTGTGTGATGTTCATCTTGATGGCACTATGCATCTCTTTAATCATATCACGAGCATGTTTAACATCAATTCTGTGCAATCGAATGCATTCAATTTAGGTACAAAAGAAATACCACAGGAAATACTGATCGCGTCTAATGTGACCCTTGAAGAGATAGAGAAAGATTTGAACATATCCTCAAAACATGGAACAAGGTATTTGCCTGGACCTACGCAGACATGCCTAAGGTTGACAGAAGCATAGCAAAACACTTCATCCCTACTGATCCTAACAAGAAGGCAGTAAAGCAGAAGCTTAGGAGGTTGAGACCAGAATGGGCACAGTTGATTAAAGAGGAGATAGCCAACCAATTGAAAGTAAAGTTCCTAGAAGTGGTTAAATACCCAAAATGGTTGGCCAACATTGTCCCAGTCCCTAAGAAAGATGGCAGAGTCAGAATGTGTGTAGATTTCAGAGATCTGAATAAGGCATCACCAAAGGACGATTTTCCTCTTCCTCACATTGATGTGCTTATTGATAATGCGGGGCCAGTGCTATGTACTCTTTCATGGATGGGTATTCCGAGTACAACCAAATCATGATGGTTGTGATCGATAAGATGAAGATGACTTTTGTGACAGAATACGGTACTTATTGCTACACAGTAATGCTGTTCGGACTCAAAACGCAGGGGCAACATATCAGAGGATGGCTAAAACCTTGTTCCATGACATGATGCACAAGGAGGTGGAGGTCTATATAGATAACATGATGGTTAAATCCCCTACTCAGGAGCAACACTTTGATACCCTAGAAAAATTCTTAGCAAGAGCAACCAGATATAATCTGAGACTAAACCCAGCAAAGTGTGTATTCGAAGTGATAGAAGGTAAACTGTTGGGACACATAGTCAGCCAGAAGGGGTTAGAGGTGGACCCAGATAAAATCAAGGCTATTCAAGAAATAATGCCCCCAAAGATAGAAAAAGAAGTCAGAGGATTCCTAGGGAAATTCCAATATGTCAGTAAGTTCATATCAGGATTAACCATGATCTGTGATCCCATCTTCAAGCTATTAAGGAAGAACCAACCCAAAGAATGGAACTCCAATTTCCAGGAGGCTTTTGAGAAGATAAAACAATACCTATCCAATCCATCGATACTACAACCTCCTAAAGCTGGAAGACCATTGATCTTATACATGGCACTAGAAGAGGAAGCCATTGGTGCAATAGTAGCTATCATTCTGAGGATCAGGTGAGTTATCATTGTGACCACTGTTCTATGCAAGCGCTATTAGAGAGATAGTTTAGTACCACACATACTTTTTAGTTGCCATGTGCAGAATATACCCTTTCTCCTATGTGTTTTTCTGCTGTCACGGGTCTGGCCTATGCTGGGGAGCCGATCCCTTTTAATGTTGGGATTTACATAGTGAGTGAAGCTACTCAAGATGAGTATATCAGGCTGATTATCGGTATAGTCCCTCAGAAGAAGACTTCTAGATGACTCCATATTGATGAGATCGCTAACCACTTACTAGGTTATGATGGTGGCATAGGATAGATAGGATGGCACGTGCATTTATTCTGTATCTACTGGGTAGCACTCTTTTCTGTGACACTAACAGTAGAGTTCCCATCCACTTCATCCCCATTCTTAGAGATTTAATTGCTATGAGCACATTTGACTGGGAATCTGCAGCCCTAGAATATCTCTATTACTGGATGGACCGCGTCTCACTGGGCAGGAAGAAGCTCTGCGGCTTCTGGCATGCTACTCATGTAAGTTAGTGAACCACCTTCACTCTATTTTCCACTTTTCTTTTTAACTTCTAACTTTGTTTTCTCTTTTTACAGGTTTGGGCCATCGAACTTGGCTTGATTCAGCAATTCACACCTATCCATCTGATTCGATCCTTTCCACTTCTGAGTCGTTGGGCCATGAACCGGTCACCGACCCATGAGACTTTAGTTCATGAGCATCGCATTCTTCTTAATGCTCTAACTATTGATGATGTAACAAAAGAAGCAAACTTGTTAGTTTAAAATAACTTTTGAAAGCTGTCATAAACTTATCTGTTTATTCTATTCTTGCATATTGATGTTGACTGGCTAGGCAATGTAGAGAACTTTCCCAGATATATGTATGCCAACAGACTGAAGAATAGGTTGAGGATCCTGCTTGAAGGCCTTGCGATGCGGATATGGTATCTCGGTGAGAGAGTTCACTACTAGTACTCCAAGTAGATACGCAGAGGACCCATCCATCCTCCGACAGACATGATTTGGGGTCACACCCTGGTTGGTGAGGCTTTGGAGGGAGCACTTGCTGGGGCTCCCTATACTCTTTTCTTGGCTAGATCCAAGGCTTACGCTAAATTCTTATTGAAGAGGTGTCTTCCTCAACTTCCCATGTCTGAGCAGAGATTAGCTCAGGTATGCATTGATCTTCCAAGTCTCATCTATTTTGAACCTTTTTTTTAAGTGCTGATCTTAGCATATGCAGGCGTGAGATGACGTTGTTACTTTCATTATCCTTGGGGATTCTGATGATGATGAGGACATTGATACTCCAGAGGTTAGGGAAACGTAGGCTGGAGATGCCCCCGAGTCTACTGAAGTTCCTCCTGTTGCCAGTGATGAGGCCGGGCCTAATCTTCAACCACCTCCGATGATTGGGACCATGCCTGGGGCTAGAGCTACTCGTTACTCGTCTCAGCAACCAGTTCATAGGCATCCTCCAGAGGACCCTACTAACTGCGTTTCTGATGTGATCACTTCTTTCCCAGGTCATACTATGCTTTACCATTCTCCTACTGGTATTACGGAGCATACTCTGACTCATGCTTCGCCTTTCATCACTTTTTCTCCAGCATGCACTAATGTAAGTTTTTCAAATTTGGTCCTTTTTTCTGGATTGGATTCTATTGTTCTGACTTGCTTTCTTTCCCAGATTCTGACTACTAAGGTTGCTCGTCTTGTTAGCTATTATCATGCTAGTAAGGCTCTCATTGTTGAGGCTTGTGATGCTTGGCGATCAGCTTACGAGCGTGCCTCACAGATGAACCATTACTTGAGGACTAGTCTCCATGAGTTGGAGGCAGCTACAGCTTCAAGTTCGGGTGATCAGAACGAGGATGTGGATGCCCCTGTCGACACGACTATTGCTGGAGATTATTCTCATCAGGAGGGAGACCATGACGATGGAGAGCCTTAGATGTTGCTTTCTTTGGCTTGTTTATACTATTCTAGAGATGCCTCACAGGCTTTTTTTTTTCTTTTCAAACTTGTACCTGCACTTTTTATGATCTATATACATATGTTCATTTTATGATGCATTTGTTCCTACTTTTCCTATGATGTATGCATGAAATGATATGCTTAGAATCCCCCAATCCGTAAAATCTTGGTTGTTGGTGTCATTCCATCTGTAGATACGATTAGTCGCGACTTTCTACTCCTTTTTTTGACTCCTTTTGGACTCTGAACTTCCCCAGATGCCACGGGTTGAGCTCTGTCCCCTTGTTTGAAGAGTTTGAGGGGATTTTGGGCAAGAGTCATGACTTCGTACTCTAGAGTCTCTAGCTGTTGTTCACACCTTATGTTGTTACCCCCTTACTTCCATAGGGATAGCCATATCTGTTGGGCTGGAAGAACTATCGTGAGGAATCTAGCTTTTACTAGTAGAGTTACCACTGATGATGATTATAAGGCTTGAGTTGATCTGGAAAGTGTTGTCCCTGTGCTTGAATTGGTGTGGATTATCTTATTGTGCAGGCTGCACTATCTGATGATGATGGTATAAGTGACGAGTGATGCTATGCAAGTAACATAAATCACGTAAAGAGAGCTAGAGAAGACTTAAGAAATGCATTGGAAGCTAGTTTTAACAATATAAAATGGAACAAGAAAAATTAAGTCTCATAACTGTTGACTTTATTCATGCAATGTTTTATCTTTTTAGTTATGCAAACATAGAATCAAATATCATAAGTAGGTTCGACAATTTTCTCATGCAAGGCTCATTTTATTAATATTAGCATAATAAGTGTACTTTAACAAATTACATTTGATATTACTGCTATCTTACTTTCTTCTCTCACTATTTTTGCCTTTATTTTTGCCTAAACTGCCTCTTTCTGAGGTTTTCACCCTAGCAAGCTTGCCCTAATTTTTGCCTAGAATGCCTTTTTATAAGGTTTTCATTCCAGCGGACGCCCTAATTTTTGCATGAGCCGTCCAAATGGATTTTCAACTCATCGAGCTTTTATTTATTATACATTTTTCTAAAGGTAGTATTTTTTAAGACGATCTAGGTTGATGGGTTCTCTAAACTCGTTCCCTTCCAGATCTAAGATTTTCTTAGCTCCCATAGGCAGAATCTTCTTGACCTAATACGGGCCTTCCCAGTTTGGTTTGAACTTCCCTCTCAGGTCAAACAGAATAGGCCTAGCTTGCTTCAGCATCCAATCTCTTTCTTTGATTGGCCTGACTCTGACTCCTTTGTTGAATGCCCTGGCTATCTTTTGTTAATACACTTGAGTGTGATGTAGAGCCTTCTTCCATATTTCCTTTAAGGACAATAACTGTTTGTATCTTGATTCAGCCCATTGTGCTTCTAGCATTTCTACTTCTAAAGGCACTCTCAGTGATCTGACCTAAGTCTCAATTGGCAACAAAGCTTCACCTCAAAACACCAAAGAATAAGGAGTTTCCCCTGTTGCACTCCTCATGGTGTTGTTGTATACCATGAGAGCGAAGGGCAATTTGTCTGCCCAATCTTTGTAGGTCTTCACCATCTTATCCAAGAACTTTTTGATAATCTTGTTAGCTGCTTCCACTGCTCCGTTGGCTTGAGGTCTAGAAGGTGATGACCAGTGATGTTCAATCCCCTTTTCTTCTAGTAGATCTGCTGTTTTCCCTTGGAACTGAACTCCATTGTCCAAGACTAAATGATGAGGTTGCCCAAATCTGATGATGAGCTTTTTGTTGATGAATTCAGCCATGTTCTTTGCAGTAATTGTTGGAAGTGAGATTGCTTCAACATATCGCGAGAAATACTCGATAGCCACAATGATGTATTTATGGCCATTAGAAGCTATTGGTCTTATTTCTCCGATGATGTCGATCCCCCAAGCTGAAAAAGGCCAAGGGGATGTTAAGTTGTGTAGCTTGGTAGGTGGCAGATGAATCTGATTCCTATACAGATGGCATTCATGACACTTTCTGACCACCTTTATTCAATCTCTGTCCATAGAGTCCCAGTAGTACCCTTGTCGGACTATCTTATTTGCCAAAGTGTGCCCATTCACATGAGGCCCATAAGCATAGATCTCTCTCATGACTTCTTCTGCTTCATTTTGATCAAGGCATCGAAGTAGTACCCCATTTGGAGCTCGTCTGTACAACATTCCTTTGTGATAAGTGTAATTCCTAGAAGTAACCCTCAGAGCATGCCTCTTCTGTCCTAAAGCTCCTTTTGGGTATTCTCTCCTCTCCAGGAATCTCAAAACCTCATAGAACCATGGCTTTTCCTTCAGCCCATACACAGTCATTACCCGTTCCCCCTGGTAACAAGGAATCCTTGATCTATACATCACCAGTGCCTTTATCGCTACATCTTTTGCATTATCCCACATAGATGTTAGAGTTGCAAGTGCATCAGCCATTTGATTCTCTTCCCTCGGTAGGTGTGCGAAAGTATAATTCGTAATACTCAGGGTGAGCATATGAATGTACTCAACATAAGGATTGAGCTTCTCATCTTTGACCTTCCATTTCTCAGAGGCTTGGTTGATTATGAGCATTGCCATTGAGTCCCCATAAATAGTGAGATTCTTTGCTCCTATTGCAATTGCTGCTTCTAAACCAACACACATGCCTCATACTCTACCATGTTATTAGTAACTTTGAAATCCAGCCTCTTCGCCAAAGGGATGTTCTCTTTCTCTGGTGTGATCAGGATTGCCCCCACTCCGGCTCCTTTCTGGTTGACTGCCCCGTCGAAGTAGAGCTTCCACCTGTTTACTTCAATCAAGTTTAAAGACTCATCAAGGAAATCATACTCCCATATTTCTTGCCCTTCTATAGGATTAAGGGCTAGAAACTCTGCTATGGCTAGAAACTCTGCTAGAGCTCTCCCTTTGGTGGTCTTCTTGGATAAGTATTGGATATCAAACTCTGTCAGCAGCACCAACCATTTAGCAAGCTTTCCCACTAGTACTGGAGCTTCATACAAATAGCATAGCAGATCAACCTTTGCCACAACTTGAACCCTATAGGATTGGTAGTAGTGCCTCAGCTTCCTTGTTGTCCATATCACAGTTAAGCAGGTTTTTTGAACAATGTCATATTTTACTTCGTAGGATAATAGCTTCCTACTAAGGTAGCAGATAGCGTGCTCAATTCCGTCCTCATCCTTTTATGCGATCATGGCTCCTATAGCATCATCTTCCATGGCCAAGTACAATATTAATGGCTTTCTTACTCTTGGTGGCTGTAGAACAGATGGGCTCATCAAATATTGTTTGATCCTGTCAAATGCTATTTGACATTGTTCATCCCATTCTATCTTTTGACCTTTCTAAGTAGCTTAAAGATGGGCTCACATATCATAGTTAATCTATAGATAAACCTGCTAATGTATTAGGCCTTCCCTAAAAAACCTCTAACTTCCTTCTCAGTCTTGGGTGTTGGAATTTCTTGAATGGCTTTCACCTTGTCTGGATCCACTTCAATTCCTCTCTGGCTTACCATATGTCCAAGGAGCTTCCCCAAAGTTACTCTAGAGATGCATTTCTTTGGATTGAGCCTCAAATTGTACCTCTCGACCCTTGCCAAGAATCATTCCAACGCTTCAAAGTGTCCTTCTCTAGTTGATGACTTGACCATCATGTCATCTATGTAGACTTCAATTTCTTTGTGCATCATGTCATGGAATAGAGTTGTGGCCATCCTTTGGTAGGTTGCCCCCAAGTTCTTCAATCCGAATGGCATGACTTTGTAGTAATAGATACCCCATTCCGTGATGAAGGCTGTCTTGATCTTATCTACAAGTGCCATCATGACTTGATTATAGCCAGCAAATCCATCAATGAAGGAATACATGGCTCTTGATGCAGCACTATCAACCAGAACATCAATATGGGGTAGTGGGAAATCATCCTTCATCGATGCTTTATTCAGATCTCTGTAGTCTACACACATTCTCACTCTTCCATCCTTCTTGGGCACCGAGACTATGTTATCCAACAATTCTGGGTAGTTGACAACTTCTAGAAACCTGGCTTTGAGTTGCTTTTCAACTTCTTCCTTGATGAGCTTCATCCATTCTAGTCTAAGTCTTTGCAGCTTCTGTTTAACTAGCTTCTTGTTTGGATCTGTAGGGATACGATATTCTGCAATGCTTCAGTCTATACCTGGCATGTCGTCATATGTCCATGCAAATACTCCTTTTCTTTTATTTAATATTTTTT
>CANYLF014566301.1:0-11370 GCA_948193215.1 Bocquillonia castaneifolia
AATGTTCTAAAAAGGTGAGGTGTTATAAAAGAGGAGAAAAGGTTGAAAGCATGAGCGTGGGAGTTATGGAAAGAGTGAGAAATGAGCATGGCATTATAAGAGAATGTGTTCTTTTTAGAATTTGATCGAACACGTGAGGGGCATAGGTTCAATGGTTAGTTTTGGAGCAAAGAGTGATCAATTTGGAAGCAAGGAAGTTGTGAGGAGTGATGGAGAAGAGGATAAGGGCGAGCATGAAATTGTTTCGCTTGAAGAGGGGGCCAACATTTGGTCAAGTGGTGGAACTGACCGTAAAGGGCACAGTACCAAATCCTGCCTTTTTAAAGGAAGAAGACAATGGAACATTTTGTATATTTTATGAATTAATTGGGAGTGGCATAATTGTAATTAAGTTAACAAATTGGTGGCTTATATGTCAGTCCCAGTTATAAATTTTGTATTATTTTATTGAACTCCGGCATGCCACATTAGCATGTTTCACCGGAAAATGAAAACTGGGTATCGGGTTGCATAACTTAAAAAGGCAGGCACTTAATTGCCAAAAAAAAGCCTGGGATAAAAACGTTAAAGTCATTAAAGGTTGGGCCTTTTTTAGTCATTAGGCCTTAATATACACTACTACTTCCTTAATCTGTGTATATAACTCAAATGTCTTGGTCGCATTATGAAGGAAGCAACTAATTGTACGAAATAGTTATAAAGCACTAATTTTACTTGACTTCTGACCATTTCAATACATGCATGTTTGCTTTATCTGCCTTAAAATTCCACACAAAATAAATTTGATTAGTGTATTACTTCATCTATTATGTACAGTTCTACAATTGATTAGAAGTAGAAGTAATTCTAAACAGTTACGTCTTTGTCCCAATCACATCGAATGCAAATGATAGCCAATATCAAGGTCTGAATTACAGTTCCACCAAAAATCATCCCAGCCTAAATCTCTTGTTGATTTCAATGTGAGATTTGGTCAATGATGCATGGATATAGACATGGTTTTGACACTCGGACTGATTAGTTAAATTCGGACCAACCATCTAATACGTGGCTGATTGATTAAGTTCGGATCTACCATCTGATATATGACCGATTGGTTAAATTCGGATCGACCGTTTAAATTCTGATTAATTCATTAAAGTTGGACCGAATTAAAAATATTTGGATGAATTGAGCCGTTTGGTGTAATCAATAGAGACATGTCAAAAAGCTTATATCAAGCTAAGAAGGGTTATTTAAAGCTAAAGAGGCTATGAAACGTGGAATGCGGAGTTGGTACTTAGTATACTTGGATTGTAAGTTGAGTCTTATGTAAGCTTAAATTGTCAAATGTAATTGGAGTGGTACTTTAATTTATCAATTTTGTGACTTATCAAAATCTGATTCAAATAAGTCATCGAGTCAAGTTAAGAATCCTAGTCTTATTAGGACTTACATTGTAAAAAGCCTATAAATAGGCATCGAGTTGTAAAATTTAGGAACACACATAATCAAATACACAGATTAAATTTTCTCTCAAGTTATTATCATTTATTTATTTTATTTGCTTTTAGGCTTTCTCAAGTTGACATTCTTTAGCTTCCATAGGTTGAAAAAGAACCCACTCAACTTTTAAAGGTTGTGTGGTCGGGTTGAAGCTTCCATAGGCTTTAGTCCAATTTTGGCTTCCATAGGCTAAAACCAATTTCTTGGCTCGATTAAGTTGTAGACCTTGTGCTAAAACTTGGCTCGACCGATCTTTATCTTTGCACTAATTCTACGCTCAACAGATTTTATTCCTTGTGTTGAGTATACCCGAACCTTGCTTTGTTCAATAGAAATCAATTTTGGTTCCATAGCCATTATTGAGGAATTTTTACCTTGTAAATAATTTTTGGCACGCCCAGTGGGATGACTCTGTGTATGCCAGTTGAAACTAGGGGTAAAAAAGCAGCTCGCCTTCAAAAAGAATCATTGAGTATGGCAAGTTCTAAAAGTCAAGGGAGTCAGAATCCACCTCAGAATATTGATGGAAATCAACCTCAATATGGTGTGACTCTAACTCTTGAAGAGCAAGGGAGAACTCCGCAGCCAACAATCCTTACACAAGAGGATTCGTTAGCCGTACGCAACTATATGGCCCAAGAAAATCAACAGATGGCCACGTTGGTGTGACCAACTCTTGAAGAGAATAGAATGGTTCAAAGAGGAATTCAAGATGGCGTGAACGAATTGAATTCTACTATAGGTAAATTAGCTAATTTGCTCAAGGGATGGCCTACGGCCGATCCAAAGGTTACGAATATGGAGCGTTTGGCTTCCGCTTTTGAGGGCAGGCCGTTTGGTAGTAGCTCGGGAGGTCCTAGAAGGAATGTGGTTAACCAACAAGGGCAACAACCACCTAATTTGTAATATAGAAACATCCATATCCTTCGACGGCTGGAAGGTGGTGGAAATCATCAAGGTCAGAGTTCCAATCAGGGCTTTAACCAACAATCGATTTCATCATTCTAACAACCATATCAACCGATTGTAATAATGCCTCAACAACCTTTTCAACCACTACCGCAATAACCTTTTCAACAATCTTTTCATGTGCCACAACAAACGTATCCATAATGTGAAGCTTTTACTTATGACTCAGCCGTGAACTCTATACCTTTAGGAGGAATTGCTCAACCAACCGTGGTGCCAGCCGACCAGTGTTATACAGGAGCCAACTTCCAGACGACCGAGAATGCTGGGTATGGAGATCCAAATGCCTAAACTTCTTAGAGGACGACATTGTTAGAAGCATTGGAAAAAATGGGTGTGGATTTCAAGTCTTCCATCATTCTAATTTACAAAAAGCCATATCCAGATTGGGTTGACAAAGTATTTCCTTTTCCTAAAGGTTATAGGATTTCAAAATTCACTTTGTTCTCAAGAGAAGAATTTAAGACCTCGACCGTCGAACACATAGCTCGATTCACAGTTTAATGTGGGGAGGCTTCATCCAATGACTTTTGGGAACTCTGTTTATTTAGTATTTAACTTACCGAGTCGGCTTTTGAGTAGTATATCAATTTGGCTCCAAATTCGATCAACAATTGGTTAGAAATTGAAGGCAAGTTTCCTATGGAGTTTTATAGAGCACCACCTGATATGACCATGGCCGACCTAGCTCATGTTATCCAACTACCTGGAGAGTCGGTTGACAATTACATTACTAGGTTCAGAAAATTGAAGACTAAGTGCCAGACTTATCTTAGTAAGGCCGATTGTGTTAACCTTGTGGTAAGAGGCCTTACTTTTTCCTTGAGGGAACATTTTGATGGTTATAAGTTCAAAGATTTATTTGAATTAGCAACTCAAGCCGCGGGTTTCGAAAGACTTTTGGAAGAAAAGGAACAATGGAAGGTTTCTTCTAAAGGCATTTATTATAGAGATCCTTTAGCTATCAAATATGTATCCCAGGAAGTGGAGTCTTCATCTTCTGACTCAAAGATTAAGATCAATATGGCCGAGTTGGTTAAAGGTGTTCCTTATGAATGTCCAGCCTTAGTTAAGCCTACCAAGGCATAAAATGATGTTAAGAGAAAGAAGATTAAGAACAATGAAATAGCTCATGAGTATTCATTTGATCTTACTAAAGCTGATGAAATTTTTGATAAGTTATTGCAAGATCAGTAGATTAGACTCTCTGATGACCATATAATCCCATCATCTGAGGAGCAACAAGCAAAAAAGTATTACAAGTGGCATAAGTCTTGGAGGCATGGGATTAATAATTGTATAGTCTTTAGGAATGTAATCTAGAAGGCAATTAATGACGGCCGGGTGAAGTTTCCATCTAAAGAAAAATTGGCTATGGTAGATACAAATCCTTTCCCTAAGATTAATATGGTCAGGGCCGTTCTGCCAATATTGAAATCGATAGGGAAACGGTCGTTAGGGGAAGGTAAGATAAATGAGTCTTGGGATCCTAAAAAATAAAAACTCAGAGTTAAAATTTCAGTTGACCAACTAGAGGATAAGGCCGAAAATAGCTCTAGAAAGTCTCGAGTTGTAGTTGTTGATGCTCCACCACAACAAGAACCAACTTATGTTGTTTGTCCATCATGTAAGATAAAAATTGAGAACAAGCATCAGAAGCAGGATCATTCACCATGAAACGGCCGAGAGAGAAATCCAATGACTTTTAGACCTAAGCCTTTGAGGTCAGAAGTGTGGTATCATCATTGGCCAAGACTGTCGGTATTTCATAGGTTAAATGCATCACCTGTTGAAGCTCGAAATGACCATAGTTTGAGAAGGAATTAACCATTAACGAAGACTGCAAAGGGAAAGACAAGCAATGAAAAATGCTCTTTTGGAGAAAGCTGAGTACGATCCATTTTCTCCTTACCCTAGATCTCTAAGAGGAGATCGATGAAGGCCAAAATATGACTCGAGGAGACCCTACCAAGTTCAAAAATGGGTTCCAAAGAGAACTAACCAAGAAAAAGAATGTCTGGCTGAAGAGCAAACTAAGGAGGCCGAACAGAAGGAGCATGGCGGAAAGAACCCAAAGCAAATTAGATTTGGGTCTTTTGATAGTGTTGATATGAGTATGCTTTTGACACTTCCAACTACTTTTAGTGTAAAGCCAGGTCAACCATTGGCTCTAAGTGGTGATGTGGTTAAGCATGAAGATGATTGTCTAGAGTACGATGATGATAAGGAAGAGGAAGAACCTTCTATTAAAGTTACTTTGGACCGCCCACCTGAAATTATGTCTAGACATATTAAGCCATTGTATGTTGCGACCGAGTTTAATGGTGTAACTTTTAATCGATTCCTGATTGATAATGGTGCTAGTGTTAATATCCTTCCAACTCAGATGTTAAAGAGTTTGGGGTTAAATAAAAGAGACCTAGAGCCAACTGAGATTGTCATGACCGATTTTGCAGGTGGAGAGACTCTAGCAACTGGTTTCATAACGATTGATGTAAAGGTTGGTCACCAAGGGGAAGCTAGAATAGAGGCATTCTTTACGGTCATTGTCGACTCAAGTTATAATGCTTTACTTGGAAGGGATTGGATACATTCTAATATGTGTGTACCATCATCACTACACCAATTCCTTATAATTTACAGGCTGAATGGTGTTGTTAAAATCGTCCTGGCCAATCATAAGCCATTTGAAGAAGAAAATCATTTGGTTAGGGCTCGAATGTATGATGAGGATATTAAGACCTTGGCTATAATCAAGGACAACAATGGTTGACCCATTGGTTGCACGGCTAGGAAGTCACTAGAAGAGTTAGCTCTTTTAGTCTCTAAATTAAGAAGGTCAACCTGTGTTACTACCAGGGATATCGGCCACATTTTTCCTTTGATTTAGATGGTTAAGTCAAAAGAACATGAAGAGTGTTTAAAGAAGATCAAAATGTTTATTTGGGAGCATAATATTATTGCGGTCGAATGCATTTATGAGGATAAGGAGCAAGATCCAAGTCCTACATTGAAGATGAAAGATATAAAGCTAGCTCTAGGAAAGTTAGATGATACTAAGGCCAAGGTTGAAGATCTATTGAAAGAAATCAATTTGGGGTCAGATAAGGAGCCTCGGTCGATTTTTATTAGTGCTAAACTTAATAAGGAATTTGAAGAAAAATTAGTCACCTTATTAAGGGAGTATATGGATTATTTTGTATGGGACTATTCAGAAATGCCTGGACTCGATAAGGCATTAGTTAAGAACCAACTTCCGATTCGAGAAGGTTATAAGCTGCATAAACAACCTTTGAGGAGAATGTCAGATGAGGTTGTTTCAAAGGTAAAGGAAGAAATCAAAAGGTTGTATGATGCTGGCTTTATCCGCACGGCTCGATATGTGGAATGGCTTTCTAATATTGTACCTGTGGTTAAGAAAAATGGAAAGCTTCACATTTTTATTGATTTTTAAAAATTAAATTTGGCAACTCCAAAGGATGAGTATCCCATGCTTATAGCTGATATGTTGGTTGATGCGACTGCATGTAATGTGATTTTGAGTTTCATGGACTGCCACTCAGGGTATAATCAGATTTTGATTGATAAAGATGATGTTAATAAGACCGCATTTAGATGTCCTGGATCGGTTGGCACTTTTGAATGGGTGGTGATGCCGTTTGGTTTGAAAAATGCGGTGTAACATACCAACGTATAATGAATTTGATTTTTCATGACATGATTCATAAGGAGTTAGAGGTCTATATTGATGATATTGTGGTAAAATCAAATGATCAAGACCAACATTTAGCCGATCTCCGAAAGTCTTTTGAAAGGATGAAAGAGCATAAGTTAAAAATGAATCCTTTGAAATATGCTTTGGGGGTATCGACCGGTAATTTTCTTGGGTTCCTTGTTCATCAAAGAAAGGGGGGGGGGGGGGGGGGGGTGTAAAATTATAAGAATAAGGCGAAGGCAATTATTGGAGCTCCACCACCTTCAACAAAGAAAGAACTCCAAAGGTTAATTGGCCAAATAAATTTCTTAAGAAGGTTTATTTCCAACACTGCTGGGAGATTGAAGACTTGGGGACTATTGTTAAGATTGAAGGATCGAGAAGAGTTCATATGGTTTCCTGAACGTCAACAAGTGTTTCATGAGTTGAAAAAGTACTTGGCCAATCCTTCTGTCATGACTCCTCCTTAGCCTAATCAGCCTTTGATATTGTATATATCTGTGGCCGAAGAATCTATTAGGAGCATGCTCGCTCAAGAACAAGAGAGAGTAGAAAGGGCAGTTTACTATTTAAGTAGAGTACTTACAGCTCCCGAGGTAAAATATTCTTCAATTGAGAACCTTTGTTTAGCTCTTTACTTTTCTTGCACCAAGTTGAGATATTATATGCTTCCAGTAGTGATTTTGGTGCTTTTCAAGACTGACATCAATAAATACATGTTGTTTCGGTCATATTTAAGGAATAGAATTGCTAAATGGGTGGTAGCATTATCTGAGTTTGCTTTACAATTTATTCCTCAAATAGCTGTAAAGGGTCAAGATTTGGCCAATTTTCTTGCAAATCATCCATGTGTTGATGTGGATCTTACTCTAACCAATCTCAATATTGGATGTGTTTTTGAAACTTCTTGGAAACTTTGGTTTGATAGGTTGAAATCGAGGCTTAAGAAGTTATCTAGCACTAGGAAAAAGTAATCTTTGCAAAAAGATGAGGCCCCCCAGGAAATTCCTGTAGGACAGATCTCAACAGATTCTGTGAATTACTGGACTAACTCTCTTTCTTTACCTAACTGTACCTAATAGATACATCGAGAAGCATGCATATTATTTACTTTGTACTTTCTAGTCCTTCGCTCTATAATCTTTCCTTAAATAAGGAAAAAGAAAAAGGGATATCCGCATTTCCATCCATTCTTGGTTAGTAGATCAGCTAATGGGACTAGAGTTCAAGTTTAGGAATCTCACGGATGGGAATCTAGGAATGAATGGAGATCCCTATCAATATAAAAATGAAAAATAGATAATTAGTTACACTACCTTTCTTTTACCTTCGGGAGAATCTTACTAAATGAGTTTCAAACCTGTCCTCTTCGCTTCCTCGTCGCTCTTTTCCTAAATTGAAAGACAAAGAAAGAGATCAGGGGACTTTATGATTGGATAGGATAAAGGAAAAGAGTGTGGTTGGTAGTTATATAAAGCACTGCTGTTACTTCCTTATAG
Source organism: Bocquillonia castaneifolia (assembly GCA_948193215.1). NCBI lineage: Eukaryota > Viridiplantae > Streptophyta > Magnoliopsida > Malpighiales > Euphorbiaceae > Bocquillonia > Bocquillonia castaneifolia. The sequence continues at coordinate 7,669 of CANYLF014566301.1, forward strand.
AATAAGGTACTTTACAAGTCCTACCGGCTTCTTTCAGTCCTAAAGTAAATCATGGTAAGCTTGTTAGGTATTGGCGCTATATAATAGCCTACCGTTGCTAAAGCTTTCTCTTTAAGGCTTTTCACTCCGATTATCGTTATTACTTATTCAATGCTGAAAGAAAGAAGGCGAGCTAGTGGAGCTGGTGCTAGAATTGTGATAATCTTTCCAAGCAGGTTGAAAACTCATCTTTCGCTCTTTTTGAACTTTCCTTATACTAATAATCAAGCTGAGTATAAGGCGATAATAATTGGATTAGAGATTTTGGCCGATTTTGGAGTTCGATCAGTTGAGGTTCGAGGAGATTCACTGTTGGTGATAAAGCAGATTGTGGGGGAATATAAATGTGAAAGTGAATCCCTTATAGCATACTACAATCGAGCCAAGCTCTTGTTAGAAGGATTTGAAGAATCATTCCTTGAGTTTTCAGAAAGAGGAATGAATTTTGAAGCTAATGATTTGGCTCAGCTTGGATCTGGATATAAGCTGTGGTAGAAAAAACTTGGTAATGTTGCGATTTTTTCCAAAATGACTCCTTCAGTCATCGCCCCTTTTGTTGAAATTAATAAGATTGATCTAGAATCAGATTGGAGGAAAGAGCTAATGGAATACTTGTCAAATCTAAGTTCTTCGGCCAAAAGAAAACTTAGAACAAGAGCCTTAAAGTATGTTACACTTGCGGGTCAACTTTACAAAAGAGGAGTTCAAAGTGAGCTTCTAAAGTGTTTAGGGCTGAAAGAAGGTTTGTTTGTGATGACTGAAGTGCATTAGGGAATTTATGGTGCACATCAATCTGGAATCAAGATGAAGTGTCTTATTCATAAGTATGGCTATTTTCGGCTAACTACTATGAATGATTGTATCTCATATGCCAAGGGATGTCAAGTTTGTCAACAACATGGGCCGATTCACCATGTTCCTACTTCAGAATTCCATTTGATGGTGAAGCCTTGGCCGTTTAGAGGATGGACGGTTGATGTGATAGGAAAAATACACCCACCATCTTTTAAGCACCATTCCTTCATTATATTATGACAGATTATTTTACTAAATGGGTTGAGGCAGTCCCATGAAATCGATCACTTAAGAAGAAGTGATAAATTTCTTCAAGGGATACATAATACATCGACATGGTCTTCCAGAAACCATTACAGCCGATCAAGCTTCCATTTTTACTGGTGAGAAAGTTAAGGAGTTTGCTAAAGAGCATGGATTCAAGATAATTCATTCCACTCCCTATTATGCTCAAACAAACGGTCAGGCCGAGTCAACTAACAAGTCATTTAAGTTGAACCTCCAAAAGGTAATTGACAGAAACCCTCGTGTTTGGCATGATTTACTTTCGGAGGTATTGTGGGCATATAGAAACTCAAAGAAATCGACCACTGGAACAACTCCATATTAATTGGTGTTTGGGCATGATGCAATATTACCAATAGAGCAGACAGTGTATTCTTTGAGACGTGCTTATCAATTTAACCTAGACTCGGCTGAGTATGCACTTACTATGTTGTCAGAATTAGAGGACTTGGATAAAGATAGGTTGGTCACTTTAGACCACATGGAAGCTCAGAAGCATAAAGTGGAGAAGGCTTATAATAAGCGGGTTCATGCTAAGTTTTTTTCAAGAAGGAGATTTGGTGTGGAAAGTGATCTTACCAATAGGGCAAAAGGATCTTTAATTCGAAAAATGGTCGCCTAATTGGGAAGGCCCTTTTATAATTTTTAAAGTTTTAAGGGGAGGAGCTTATCATTTGTCAGATCTTGAAGGAAATTTGCATGACCGGCCTATCAATGGAAAATATCTTAAGCCTTATGTTCCATCTTTATGGGAAGAGGTGGATCGAAGTCTATTTAGAGACTTTGAAAGAACTAGGCGACTAGAGTTTGAAACATAAGGCTCAGGGGGCAAGCAGATCAAATTTATGTTAGAATTGATTTAATGTACTAGATTCAGACCATTTATTATTTTACTATATGGACCGAGTAAATGTTACTATTCGGATCGTGTTGTCCATAAGTTATTTGGACCGAATGTATTTTATTTTTACAAGTTAATGAATTATATTCGAACTAACATTTTTTTACCTGACTCGACCAAATGCATGATTTAATATCATAAATCTTGGATGAAAAAATATGATCAAATGTTTCATAAATAATCCATAGTTCGGCCATATGAAAAATAAAGGGTTGGGTTACAAAAGAGATAGAGAGAGATAGAATAATCATGCTAACTTTTCTTCCGACTAGAGAAGAAATTGGCGCAAAATAGGCTTGTTCTGAAGAGTCTCCATGGTCCCTGCAATCTTGAGTCGCTGCTTCTGTAAATCTGCCTTTGAGTTCTGATGCTTGCTTAATTAAGTTTGAAGTTCAAATTTCTTACCTTCTTATTTTTGTGCCTCCAAGAAATAAGTTTTGATGGCTTGGTTATCGGCTTCAAATGCTACCTTTTTGTCTGTAAGTAGTCTTTTTAACTCGGCTACTTCCTTTTCTTTTTGATCCCTACTTGGCTTAAGTTGGTCATAGAGAGAGGATGAAGACTTGATGCTACTACAAAGCTCATTCCACCTTTGCTTTAGAATATTCCCTTCACTTGCCTTGGAGATGAGTTGAGTATGCTTGCTTGAGTTTGCATTAATGATAGAAAAAAAAATCAAGGATGGCTTTAGATTTGTCGGCCGGAAGTCCATCTTTTGAAGAAAATGCTTGAAGAGAGGTGAAAGCTTCTTTGAGTGTGGCTAGCTTAGAAGCATCATGGAAAAGGGCTACACTAAGTGAAAGACTTGTGATAATGAGCAGGAGTCGGTCCCGAATGCAAACCGGCCTTTCATGTTAAGTCGAGTCACATGGACTTAATTTGAGCTCGGTGACTTGGCTTATGAACTAGAAGTAGAAGTCAAGATCTTCTCCCAAAGGTACCTAAAAAAAAATATTTTTAGTTGTCGAGTCAAGAAATGAAATATAGGTAAAAGGTTTTTTGGAATTATACCATGAGTGGAGATTCAAAATGAAAACTTGAATCGATGCTATGAATAAGTGAGCCTGAAGCTGGTGGCAAAGCGGTCGAGCCAGAAGCATTCTCAACTGGTAAGTCGACCGAGCCTGAAGGTGGTGGCAAAGAGGTTGAGCTAGAAGCATTCTCAATCGATAGGTTGGCTGAGCCTGAAGGTTTTACCAAAATAGTCGAGCTAGAAACACTTACACTCTCAATTGATAGGACTACCGATATAAGTGGATCTTGTGAGCTTGAAAGAGATGTCAAGACGGCCAAGTTGGAAGCACCATCTACTAGTGAGTTGATCGGGATAGGTGAAACATGAGAGTTTGTGCTAGTAAAAGTGACTATAGTCTCATGTTCTTGCTCTTGGTCAGGCTGGGGGGCATAATTCTCATGTGTAGAAGTCAAGCTTGAGGAAGGTGTTGGATTTATATTCCTTTAAGCTCTAATTTTGGTTCTTTTTACTTGGGCCGGCTCTACTTCTGCTGAGTTGTGAGAAATTGTACCTTCATTTTGCTCAGAAATTGGAGGAAGTGCCTACAAGTATTAATAATAACATCATGTGAAAAATAGTTGAAGATGAACAAAAGTGGTGGTGTTATATGAATATTACCTTAGTAGCTTGGGGTTTCCTATGTACCACTTTCACCAAGTTTCTCTTT
>CANYLF014567545.1:0-10290 GCA_948193215.1 Bocquillonia castaneifolia
TTTATTTTATTTTAGCCTCTTATAATCATTTTTTAAGGTACAAATTATTACAAACTAATTTTCATATTCATATACTTTTACAAAATTTATCATGATTTGCATATATTTAAAAAAAATATGCATATTCAAATTATAAAAAAAACATGCATATTCTTTTGAAAAAAATATCTGTATGCATTTTCTACATTTATTTTTTATATGCTTTTATATTTGTTATTTAAAGCATATAAATTATCTTTTGTGATAAAAAAATGAATTGATATTTATATTATTATACAATTTATTTTATACTAATAATTATCTAATTTTTTATTCTTAGTTATAAAATAGATATAATATAAAATATATAGTAATTGAAGTGAATACAATCATTACAAATTATATTTATAACTCTTTAAAAAATAAATTAAAAGAGTACATTTAAAGCAATTATTGTAAAAAAAAATTACATTTAAGTAAAAAAAACTAATAGAAGTACATGATGAAAAAAATAAATGTAGGAGAATATATATATATATATAACACATAAGGATGTTTTTAAAAATATATTCAAATTATTTTAAATATATGTAAATCTTGATAATTTCATAAAAGTATATGAATATGAAAATTAATTTGAAATTTTTTTACCCTGAAAATGATTTGAAGAGGTAAAACAAAATAAAATTCATTATATATAAAGTAATGTTTATATAAGTTAGGTGATAAATAAAGTAAGTTGAAAAAATTTATTGATGAGAATGCCATTTAAGTTAAGGTTATAATTGTCATTCTATTTTAAAAATAATTAAGATGGAGTGCAATTATAAATATGAGTGTAAAAATCCTCACCCTATTTTTAATTGTTTTTTTGACATAGTACTAGTAGTATATTTTAAAATTTTCATTTTAATAAATCAATTTATTTTAATATTTTAAATAAAGTTTTATTTTTATCCCTAATTATTTATTTTTTAAATATAAAACATTAATGAGTAAGAACATACAAAATTATAGCTAGTATATTATTCATATTTCTTTCAACAATTGTAATTTAACTTCTATCAATGAAGATGAGACAGATATAATTTGTTTTTTCTTCTCAAATCTTTGGGTAAATTTCATCCACGGTCTCCTAAGTATCTTCTCTCCTAGTAAAATCCCTAAACTTTAATCTATAATTTAGAAATTTATAAACTTTAATTTTCTAACACAAAAATCCCCTAATTATAAGTTCGTGACATAAAAATCCCACTATTAACATCAAATCACCTATCATTATCTAAATTGTATCATCTTATATTCTAATAAATTAAACATATTTTATTATGACATCTCAATGAAATTGGGACCATTTTGACATTGTTTTATATTTTTAATGAATTTATCAATTTATTCAATTAAAAATTAGAAAACATTAATTTCATGGTCAAATTATTATTTTTTTATAAATTAGATTGCATTTTTCTTGACTCTTATATAAAATTTCATATCAAAATTCATTAAAATGAATTTTTTTATAATGTAAAAATTAATAGTGGGGATTTTTATGTTACAAAATTAAAGTTTAGAGATTCTTAAGTCACAAATTGAAGTTTAGAGATTTTATTGAGAGGGAAGATAGTCCGGGAATGGTGAGTGAAATTTACCCAAATCTTTACATCTTTTCATTAGAGAGGAAAGCACCACCCAAGTTGGATTACAAATTTTTATGTCACCGTGCTATCCTAATGGGACCATCGAATTTTCATTTTTAATTTGAAAAAAAAGATTTATATTATATTGGCCTTAAAACCATAAGCTTTTTTCTTTTTTTTGAAACACTTAAAACCATTAGCTTAATTTGCGTCCTTTCTATTGAAATTAAAGAAATCGGACCGACATTAGATGAGTACTCTCTAATTTTTCATTGTCTAAGAAAGTAACCAATAATTTCATGACATGATTACCACGAACATTTTCAAATGATATTGCCTTTCTCCCATTGCCACATTTTTCAGTCATGTCAATGATGACCCACTAACAAACTTAGTAAGGTAGTCCCAACCCAAATAGTAGGTAAGTTCAATCTAATTTCTTATTATTTTCCCTGGTTAGTGGGCGTATATTTGAAAATGACTTTTAATTGTTTCTTCGTATCAAACTCATGGTTATTTCTTTTCCCTCAAAAAAAAATTAATGTTTATTTCTTCAAACAAATATAATATACATTTTTTCCAAGAAATACCCAATCCATTAAACTCAAATATTAAAAAAGAAATACTAAACTCAACGATTAGACCAAATAAACAATATTTAAATAACCTTTCTTTATCAATTATATTTGTACAAACGAGTTTAGGTAATAAAAATATAATTTACTAAAAAAATTCACAAATATATGAAAATTTATATTTTACCTAGAAAATTTAAAAAATTAAAAGCCCTTTAAAATCAACAAAGTTATATATCTTTTGCACCTAAAACTAATGTTAGGTGGCATATTATAAGAATCATGAATCTTTGACCATTCAAAAATAATAAAGACATTCTAAAAATTTATTCATTTAAAAAAATATTTTTATTAAAAATATTTAATCAAACAAAAAACCATTGTAAACTGTGGCATTAATTTTGCAGGCTCTATTTGTTTTCAATTTGAATATTATTTACATTTATTTTATTTTTTAATAATTTGGTAAGGGTGATTTTTGAACTCGAAACCTTTCACATGTATCCACATGAATAGTACCAGTTCACCAAAATGTATTGGTTACATTTGTTTTATTATTTCTCATAAAATTAGTAACTTTTTTTCAATCTTATATTGTTTCTTAATAAATTTATATGCTTTTCCACAAAAGAAAAAAAAAAGAAGAAGAACTTCTCTCTTTTTTTTTATATAATAAAACTTATCTCATAAAATAGAGTGTTATCACAATTTTTCAGTTTTTTTCCTAGAATTTATATATATATATATTTTTTTCAATATTTTTTAATTCTTTAATTAGAAAACTAAATATAGACCTCACATATTTTTTCCTATTAAAATTGAATTAATGCACATAAAAAAGAACCATTTTATTTTTCTTTTAAAAATATTTTTTAAATATGCATCAGAACATATAAAATAATTTATTTTCTTAAAGAAAAAAACAAAACAATTTATTTTTCATTTTGCCAATATACCAATCAATTTTTTTTTTATAGGTCGAGATATCACCGGAGTATCACAGGCCCTGTTTCACGGTCGCCTAGACTAATCTCTGACCGAGAGAAGCCCCATTTGGAGTAACTCTCTCCCAAAGCGAGCCTACGGATCGATCCCTCGACCGTCAAGCGTTGCACCTACAAGCTCAATGGTCTTTGACCAGTTGAACCACCCCACTTTGGTATGTACCAATCAAGTTACTTATCTGGCCCTTGACAATATACGAATTTTATTAGATAATTTAAGATAGTATAATAAATATAATACTTATTGATTTTTATATCTATTAAGCATTAAATTCACTTCATTAAAAAACATAAAATTCTCTTCATTAAAAAAATCACTATATATTTTTTAAAGTTATATAACTTTTATTCTTTTTATATGTCATCTCTATATAAAATACATAAACTAAAAAAAATCATTAATCCATCATAAAAAAAACAATATATCCTTATTAAAAACACAATAATACAATATTTTGTTATATATTACAAAGATAAGAATGAATTAATAAATTAAATATTATTTTTTGAAAATAAAAAAATTAAAAAACGATATCCATATTGGAAAAGACACCTGAAAAAACCAATGAAGTATAATAGAACATCTCTAAATTAACATGATCCGTGAAACAAAAAAAATTAATTAAAAGAGGTTATTAATTTATAGAATATTCATTTAAAAATATTATATATTTTTATGTAGTTTGTATAATTAATATGAAGAAAAAATTATGAAAGCAGACCGTTTATTATCAATAAAGAATTATTTTTGTATATTTTATTTAAATATTTCACTTTTTATAAATTATAAAGTATTTTCTTTTAAATATACATGTTAAAATAAAAATAGCTATAAAAATAAGCAATGTACATGAGATTTATATAGGAAACGGTGTTTTTATAAATTAATATTTACATGTAAATATATATTTTTTCTATTAAATAATAGACAATAAAATTATTAAATTATACACATTTTACAGTGTTGATGGATTGATTTTTTATTAAATAATATATGTTATTAATTTATATAGTATTAATGTAGAGAGGTTCAACTGTACTACTTTGTTGGAGAGAAAATTATTAAAGATAAAAAAAACAAATATGATTAAAATAAAAAATTATATAACACGCAATAAGATACGGAAAAAAAAAAATGCAAATTAGAGACAAAGGAAGTAAAAGTGTAAAAGGAAAAAAAAAAGTAAGAGGGGACAGTATGGGAAGTGGAAGTAGATAACATAGAGAAAGAAAAGAAAGTTGGGGGCTGGGTGGGTCGGCAATTATACAATGAAATGATCTTTATCCAAATCTAAATTCAAACACGTCTCACATCATATAAATACATCCCCTTTTTTCTCTTTCTCATCTTTTTCCTCTCTCTCCCTCCAACGTTATTGAAATTCCAACACGCCTTCCATTTCCTCTCTCTTTATTTTCTATTTCTATTTTTCTTTTTATTTTTATTTTCTCACCAAAAATTCACTGCATCCTCACAAAAACTTCTTCTTCTTCTACCCCTGCTGCACCTCCTCTTTTTTGTCCGGAACGACGCCGGATTCTGTTAACGGTTTTCTTTCCTTTTGAAGGTAAAGCTTTTCTTTATTTCTTTTTTTTTTTTTAAATATTACCGTTGTTTAAGCTTATCCTTATCCTATCTTTTGATTGGTTTTTGTTCGTGAATTTTTGTGCTTGCTATTATGTGGCTGATATGTAAATTATGGTTTATTTATTTCAATTTTCTTTTCTTCTACAACCAAACAAATATTAATTTCTGCTACTAACTTCATACTTATCTGCTGGCGTTTAAAATCAACACTGTTATTTATGTGTGTATTAGTATTGTGTTAGATCAGATCATCATGTTTCAGTTATTATTTTATATTTTTAAAATAACTTAAGATCTAGAGATATACGCCTTTTATTTTAATTTCATTTTTATTTACATATAGTGCTAAGTTTTTTTTTCGGTGAATAATATACTCATTGACTTGTGACGGTGATTGTTGTATTACGATATATAAGGACTAAAAATGGAAAATGAAATAAAAAAAAGTTGGGTTTTTGAATTTATGAATTTTGATCTTGCAGGTGTTTGTGGAATTGAATGGTTTTTGGTGCCGAATTTGTTAATTAATGCAATAATGGTGTCGAGATCGTATATGAATTTGCTAGACTTGGCATCTGGAAATCTGCTGGATATTCCTCCAACTCCGAGATCCATCCCTAGAGTCATGACTGTCCCCGGAATTATATCTGATTTGGATGGCTACGAGGGGAATTCATCGGACGTCAGTTCTTCTACCTGCCGGGAGCGTAAAATTATAGTAGCAAATATGTTGCCTTTGAGTGCTAAAAAGGATGCGGATACTGGGAAATGGTGTTTTTGCAGAGACGAGGATTCGCTTTTGTTGCAGTTAAAAGATGGGTTTAGTCCCGATACTGAAGTCATTTATGTTGGATCTTTAAAAGCTGATGTAGGTGTTAGTGAGCAGGAGGAAGTTTCTCAAAAATTGATGGAAGAGTTCAATTGTGTCCCTACGTTTTTACCTCAGGATTTAAATAAGAAATTCTATACTGGCTTTTGTAAACAGCAGTTGTGGCCTCTTTTCCATTATATGCTGCCCATGTGCCCTGACCATGGGGATCGGTTCGATCGCAATCTTTGGCAGGCTTATGTTTCTGCAAACAAATTGTTTGCTGACAAGGTAATGGAGATCATCAGTCCGGAGGAAGATTATGTGTGGATTCAAGATTATCACTTGATGCTTTTGCCAACCTTTTTGAGGAAGGGTTATAACCGTCTCAAGCTTGGATTTTTCCTCCACAGTCCATTTCCCTCGTCAGAAATATATCGAACTTTACCTGTTCGGGATGAAATTCTAAGGGGACTTTTAAATTGTGATTTAATTGGTTTTCAGACATTTGATTATGCACGACACTTCCTCTCATGCTGCAGCAGAATGCTGGGCTTGGACTATGAATCTAAGAGGGGACACATTGGTCTTGATTACTTTGGCCGTACAGTTTACATTAAGATATTACCTGTAGGCATACACATGGGCCGACTCGAATCAGTAATGAATCTTTCTTCTACTTCTGCCAAAGTCAAAGAAATTAAAGAAAAGTTCAGTGGCAAGAAAATTATTCTCGGTATTGATGACATGGATATATTTAAAGGTATCAGTTTGAAATTATTGGCAATGGAACAGCTCTTGCTTCAAAATCCAGACTTGCGTGGAAAAGTGGTCCTCGTGCAGATTGTGAATCCTGCTCGAGGATCAGGGAAAGATGTCCAAGAAGCAAAAAGGGAGACATATCTTACGGCCAGAAGGATTAATGAGGTTTATGGTTCTGCTGAATATGAGCCAGTTGTTCTGATTGACCGTCATGTTCATCGTTTTGAGAAGACTGCCTATTATGCTCTAGCGGAATGCTGTATAGTGAATGCTGTGAGAGATGGTATGAACTTGGTGCCTTATAAGTATATTGTATGCAGGCAGGGAACTCCATTTATGGACAAAGCTGTTGGCATAAAATCAGATACTCCTAGAACAAGCATGCTTGTTGTGTCAGAGTTTGTTGGTTGCTCACCTTCTCTGAGTGGTGCCATTAGGGTAAACCCATGGGATATTGATGCCGTAGCTGATGCCTTGAGTTTGGCCATCTCCATGCCTGAATCTGAAAAGCAGTTGCGTCATGAGAAGCATTATCGTTACGTGAGTACTCATGACGTGGCTTATTGGGCACGTAGCTTTAGTCAAGATTTGGAGCGAGCATGCCAAGATCATTTTAATAAAAGATGTTGGGGAATTGGTTTTGGCCTGGGATTTAGGGTCGTGTCACTTTCTCCTAGCTTTAGGAGGTTGGGAATTGATCACATCGTCTCAGCATATAAGAGGACAAGTAGAAGAGCAATATTTTTGGATTATGATGGCACCCTTATTCCCCAAACTTCTATTGTCAAAAACCCCAACCCTGAAGTCACCTCTGTTTTGAAAACCCTGTCTAATGACCCCAATAACACTGTGTTCATTGTTAGTGGCAGAGGGAGAGATACATTGAGTGAGTGGCTTGACCCATGTGAGAGATTGGGAATAGCAGCTGAACATGGATACTACATAAGGTATGTCAACAATGTGGTTGGAACACAGTAGGATTTTAAGTGATCTATAAAATTTTGATGCCTTTTGATCTCTTTAACTAAAATAGTGACACTTATTTCTTTACTTATTTGTTTTGTTTCAGGTGGAATAGAAACTCTGAATGGGAAGCCAATCCAGTTGCTGATGACCTAGACTGGAAAAACATTGTAGATCCTGTGATGAGACTATATACAGAAACAACTGATGGCTCCAGCATAGAAGTTAAGGATAGTGCTTTGGTATGGCATCATCAAGATGCGGACCCCGACTTCGGATCCTGCCAAGCTAAAGAATTGTTGGATCATCTTGAAAGCGTTCTTGCAAATGAACCAGCTGTTGTTCATAGGGGCCAGCATATTGTTGAAGTTAAGCCACAGGTATGACCTATCTTCCACATGCATCTTCGTCTCTCTTTTACCTGCACATGCATGCCTGCGCACACTTGTTGACATGCTCCATCGTGTGTATGGTGACACAATCATGCATACATCTTACCGGAGGAGTAACTTTTTTACTGTAATTCATAATTTTTTTTAACATGCAGGGAGTAAGTAAAGGATTGGTTACTGAGAAGGTTCTTTTAAATATGGTCAAATGTGGAAGCTCGCCTGATTTTGTACTATGCATTGGTGATGATAAATCGGACGAGGACATGTTTGAAAGCATATTGAGTACAGTTTCTGGTCCAACTTTTGCTGCAGCTCCAGAGATCTTTGCCTGCACTGTTGGGCGGAAGCCAAGCAAGGCCAAATATTATCTTGATGATACTGCTGATGTAGTGAAATTGCTTCAAGGCCTTGCAACAACTTCATGCCCAAAGCCAAAGTATATTGAGGAAACACTGGTATCATTTGAGAGTCTTATTTGAGCAGGCACATTTCACAAGCTGGGACCATCGTTATGGATTCTTGGTTTTCTATCTTTGATTCTAAGAAAAAAAATCTTTTAGCTGTTGATATTTGACTTGATTTGATGACGAAGGAACAGAGCGGTCGCATTGGGGCACATGGCAAAATTGAAAAAGCATATTTGTGGGAACACGGAGAAGTTGATAATTCATGTTCTTGTATAGGGCGAGATGAGTCTGAATTCACTGGTGTCAATAATGCCATTGAAAGTTGCCACGGTGACCCATTTTTCTTCCCCTTCCCCCTCTTTTCCTTTTCTGATTAGGAGGCACCATTTTAACTTCTGTATAGGTACACGAATAGTATCAAAAATACGCACGAATGCAGTGGAAATATTGTATCAACACGAGTTGAAAGTTTCATGTTGTATGATGATTTATATCATTGGAGTTTGGTGGCATCAACATTGGCATGCTGCCGCTGTAAATAGTTTTGCTAAGTCAGCTGAGACATTTTTATTCTGCTATTATAATAGAAACGTTTCCATTTCAAAATCTCCATCAGGCGTGATTATATTGTGTGCATGCCATATGATCCGTGCGAGGGAAAATGTGGGGTTCCTCCTCAATCTTGTGAACTAAATTAGCATTTTTAATTTTGTGCTTAATGCTGCAAAACAAAGCAAAGATCAGAATCTTAACTTTTTTGTGTACGATCTGAAGACGATACTAGTATTACTATAAATTAGAATAAAGCGTGAGAATTGGGCGGCTATATCCTGAATACAGATTCGATTTTGGAAAATGAGATAAGAAGACGAATTAAGAATGGGTAAGTTGTTACATCAAGGATTTATTCCTTCCTCATTTGGGTATGTTCAAAATTGACCTTCCAAGTGATAATAGAAACAGAATCTTCTGCTGTTTCAATTCCTGCCAGTTGGAGCTAACCAATGCATGTTTTTCTTTTTCTAATAGTTGTCTATAATGATAACAATTACTAGTGGACGGCGTGGATAGCTTAAAAGACGGGAGAATTGTAGGATCATATGTTTGTTCAAAATTGGCCGAAGCTGATGACCATAATATTAAGCTTTTGTTTTTATTCACTTAAAACAATTATTAACTCTTAACATTTTCCTTCTTCAAAATGCAATAATCGACTTGTAATGTATATGATCAATTGCACAAAATGGCTTTTTCCATGCTCGTTACTTTTTTTGTTCTTTTTAGAATGGTCTCTTTTTCTATGAGATAATGAGAATATATATATATAACTTTATCCATTTTTAAGCAAGATCACATTATGAAAACATTACAACAATTCTATTAACCAGCTCTATGGAGGACTTGGCCAAGGCCCATTACGGATCCAACATATTCAGTGGTATAATTGTTGGGAAAATTGACAAATTGATCGGCCACAAGCGGCGTAACGGAAGTAGAATAAACATGGCGTATTGAAAGTAGGACAAATATTTATTTGGAAATAATAAAATAAAATGGAGACGTTAAAATAAAGAAAATAACAGAGACACAAAATTTAACGTGGTTCGGCGGAAGCCTACATCCACGGGTAAAGGAGAAAATAAAATCTACTAATAAATATGAGTACAAAAATATGTGGGGAATAACCTTACAACCCAAAATTCAAAAAATAATCAAATGGTGTTTATCCCTCAAAATGTACAAAATAACATAATGGACTAATTATAATTTTGTATCTAACATAGAAACTAGACACCCAAAAGCATTACACCCACACAAACTCACACCCACACACAAATTTCTTAATTGCTCTCACAAAACTAAAAAAAAATGAAGCACACAAAAATGGCCATTTGATTTGCTTCTTTTTATAGGCAAAAAAAAAATAATAATAATAATGCACCAATCAAGGCAATAATTTTGCCTTCATTATCGTTTCACAATTTTCAATTTTGCCCATATTTTGATGTCTTAATTTGCTCCAATTAATTGGTCAAAAACTTTGACAAATTTGGCCAAAAAACTTTGACATATAATTTTTTTTAAGCTTGCTAATTTGGATCAAAGAAAATTCAAATTAAAAAAATTCAACATTACACTAGTAGTTTTCAATTTTCAAATTTCAAATGTAAAGAA
>CANYLF014567660.1:0-12653 GCA_948193215.1 Bocquillonia castaneifolia
TAAATTTTATTTATCATAGAGTAGTAACAAATTAAATTTTATTATAATATTTATTTATCAAAGTTTATTTTATGATAAAGTTAATATTTTCAGTGATTATATGCTAAGTATATACGTATAAATGGGTTATAAATTTGAGGCATTACTTTAATTCTCTCTCTTTTTTTTTTAAAATTTTCCATTGAGCAAGCAACAAAAATTTCCAATTAAAGCTCTTTAGGCAAAATATTTCGTGGAACACTCCAAACTCAAAATCTTTACTTTACAAATTATTTCAAAACAAAAGAGTTACAAAACAAGTGCACTCAGGGGTTAGAAAGATAGAGAAAATAAAAAGAATGGATCAATTAAGCTCATAATTTTATGGCTAATCAATTTAACAAGAAAAAGGAAATAAGGCTCAAACTTGGCTTACTAATGGTGAAATGAGGTGGTTCATTTTGGCCAAGAGTTACACCTAAATTACCCTTATCACTTTCATATTTTCAATAAAATCATGTGAATTCCAAATGCATACCAAGGCAAGTTCTAATGAATTCTCACCATACAAGATTCACTCAACAACAAAAAATAGGAGCATGCACAAGATATATATGCTCAATTTAGCTCAAAAGCTCACACGGTAAAGAACAATGTTGAGAATCTAGCATATAATTGAAACTCATAATCAATTAATCACACTAAAACTTGGAAATAGAAAGCTTAAAGTTTAACACTAACTTTAATCAAGCAATTATCCAAAATTTTGAACCAAATAATTATCATCACAATTAAAGCTCCAATTGCAACAATTTTGAACAATTAAGTCAATTAAAATAAGTATTAACTCAATGTACTTAATGAACAATTTTAGCACAAAATCAACAAAAACATAATTAAGTATACTAAAATCTGAAAAATTTAACCACAAAAAGTAGAAGTAGCCAATAATTCCCTTCCCCACACTTAATTTATACATCAATGTGAAAACAAAGAAAATTAAGAACATAAGTGGGTAAGGTACTTCCCTGAATAATGGTTACTTCAAATCATCGAACCCAGAGTCAAGGTCCCAGAAAAGAAAACCTAAAAAACAAAAGAAAACACCACAAAAGAAAATTAAGAAAATCCTAGAAAATAAAAAAAAAGAAAAATAAAATAAAAACTTTGGGTTGCCTCCCGACAAGCACTTAATTTAACGTCTTTAGCTAGACATACTTCCCTTTTTATTAAGGGTACAACTGAACATGTGGAAGATTTCTTGGAAGCATCTTCCTTTGCTTCTGCCTTGTAGGCTCCCTTATGCATAGGTAGTAAAGAGCATATTCCACAAAAACAAAATCCTTGGATCAATGATTACATCAAGAATGTATGATTCTTTTTGTGGGGTCTCAGACAATATACTCTTTATCACAAGATCCTCATAGATGATGGTGATAGATGTTGGAGGTACATATACTTCATCACTTGAATCCTTAACATCAATTTCATCTTTGTTGCTCTCATCCTCAAGAATTTCATAAGTTTCCTCATGAACATGAAAATTGGATTCTTGTAAATCCTCCTCCTTGTCTATATCTTGAAATTGGTGTTGAGCTTCAAGGACTTCCTCATCATCCTCTTCCATAAGCTTAATATATTCTTCATTACACCCCTCAAAGTTGCAATGGCAAACCAACTTTCTTAAATGGCCCTCTTGATGCTCATAACTTTGATTATCCAAAGAAAGTTGTTGATCAATGGTATTCAAAGTTTGAGTCATTTGTTTGAGCTGGGCATTTAACTTCTCACTAACTGCGAGTTGGTCAACCATGAATTTAAGAAAGGTCTTCTCAAAATTTGACTTGAGTGGTTGTTGAGGCAATATTGAATGTTGAGGTGGAAGAATTGGCATTTGTTGATATCCATATTCTTCATCCACGTGCTCGAAGAATGCATTGCCATCAACCTTTGCAAATTCTTCTTGTTCATTGAATGCTCATCTTGTTTCATCTTCATATCCATCAAACAATTGAGTGGACTCTTCGATTGATTCCATTTTTTAGGCATATTCTTGATTTGATCGAAGTAGAAAACTTCTCAATTTATGAAAAGAACAATGTTCTTCTTGGACTTGATTGTAGCAATTACCATATAAATATTCATCCTTATGTCCCCAAGAAGAATAATATTGCTCACCCAAATAATGATTAAACATGGGTTGAGGTGGTGGAGGTGTATATTTGATTGAACATTCACTCCAATGGTAATTTCCTCTACACCAATTGCAGTCCTGAAAACAAAATTGAGGATAATTAAATTGTGCATGTCCATCATCATACAAGGAATCTTGTGCATTATAGTTCAAAAATTGGTTCGAATATTCATCATGATAATTCATAATAAATCACGAACAATAAAACACATAAATTTTTTTTCTTTTATTTTTTTACCAAACAAACAAACACAACGACTTAAAAAAAACAAACAAGACATAAACACATAAAAATGTAATAAAAAAATTAATAAAAAAAATCACCAAACACAAAATTAATCAATAATAAAATCATAAAACAAGAACAATATGCAACAAAGATTTCACATGCACAATACGAAAACTTAACAAAAGGAAAAAAAATTAAGCACACGAAAATAAATTAAAAACAACACAAAACAATTGACAAACAAAAACAACGTAATCGAAAAATAATTAATTTTGTTGTTCCCAGCAACGACGCCAAAAACATGACAGGTTCCCGCAAGTGCATGGGGTCTATCGTAGTAATAAACTCAAAGTACGAGGTCGAATCCACAAGGACAATCATTTTAACTACATTTGATTAAGTTCACAAACAAAGCAATTAAAAATAAAATGAACAACCTTAATTTGATTTTGAAATAATTTTTGATGGAGTTGACAGGACTATTCTTAGTTGGATCTAGGTTGTGGTCTAGTTCGGTAAGTTTATGGTGGTTGAGATAATGATTGTGTCGATCTTCTTGTCGATCGAGGTAGTAGTTTATGTCGGCCTAAAGGGGCTGTTGTTGTACTGGTCCTCTTGAGTCAATCCTACACAAAGAGAAAATGGCCGGACGGGACAAGTGTCCCGGGTCTCACTCCAATGCTCAAGTCAATTAAAGGTATTTAATGTAGTAATTAATGAGCTGGAAGTTGGAATCCTTTACCTGTAGAATCTTTGGGTATTTATAGTGTTTTTGTGTATGACGTGTCACCTTGGGACTTGCCTGGTGTCTTAGCAAAGCTGTGGGAGTATTAAGTGTTGTTTGCTTTTAGGCTTTTGTTGGGCTCTTGGGCCTACTTTATCACTAGTCCCCCCATGAGAAAATGATTCAGGTAGACATTTATGTCTTTAGGTGTGGTGATAAATGCGGGCGAGAGTGGACAAGTGTTTAAAATTGACATGAAAAGATGAGAATGGTGTTGATTTAAAGTGCTGGGTAGGGTTAGGCAGGGTTATTTTGGTCCTATTGACATGCTTAAATACTAGAGATGGAGTTTGCATTTTTCTACCTTTGATATTTGCCTTAAGATTTGGTTTTTCTTTGTGGCGGAGAAATTTGTTTAACCGTTTCGTTTTAACAGCATTGTGTGTTGTTTTATGGCCCGTATCAAGCGTATGGCAAAGCCTGTGCATCCTGCTCATATCAATCCTCCCAATTGGAATACTCTCCGTCTTAAAATGAATACTTGGGAGTGCCTCACTACTCCTACCGACTTGGAAAGTTGGCATCGTGTTTACCACATTCTTGACGATTTCGTTTTGTCTTATCCCAGGCATGATGTTTCTGCTCTAGTGAGTTCTTGGCTAACAAAGATTGTTTTTTTTATCACGAGCAGCTTCAGTCTGGTTTACGGTTTCCTCTTCCTTACATCATCTCATCTTTTTGCCAAGATTTCTGTGTTACTTTATCCCAAGTGCATCCAAATACAATCTGTCTGTTATTAGTGCTCCATGAACTTTTTTTGGAGCAGAAAGAGCTTCTGACTACCGACCGTCTTCTTCACCATTATTATCCACCCGTTGTGGTTCCAGCGCTTTCATTCTGTTAAAGACCAGGCGTTTTTCTTTTACTAGTTTAAAGGCTGACATTGGGACCTCTTGGAGGGGGAGGTATGCTTACGTTGAGCATGACAATTTCAATGACCTGCCTAAGTAATGGAAAGCCACACTCCCTGATCGTCGGGTCGACGGCCCTACACCTCATGAACTTGTGCTATACGACAAGATTAAAGAGACTGTTCGGTAGAGAAAATGTTTTGCTAAAGAGTTAATGAGGGCGCTAGTTCACCGGGAGAAGAGTGCATCAGGGGTTTTTAGACAACCCCGGCTTGCTTTAAGTCGGGATCAGGTCCGTGTTGCATGCCTGCTTAATGATGGTGAAAAGATTTTTGACCCTTTTGATCTAGGTGTGGAGAAGGATTTGGTGCAGTATCCTCAATTTCAGTCTTTTTGAGGGTCTATAGTTCTAGCCGATGGTTCTTTGTCTGGTGATGTTCATCGTGCTGACAGCTCCTTGGATTGGCTTGATAGCTGGTCATCTGCTTCCAGTTGGAAGGAGTTACCCCAACCTTCTCCTTTGGTGAACAAACCTTCATCCAGCACCCCGAAAGAGAAGGTGACGGTTGTTGAAATTTCTGATTCTGTCGGTCCTGGGAGGATGGATCCGCCTCCTCCTGTCTCTATTAACCTACCTGAAATGATGGGTCCACCTCCTACTACTACTGCTGGGCCTACTGTTATGAGAGTTGCTGAAGTTATTCCCTTTAGTCCTCCTGTCGTTTCGACGATAACAACTACTGCCAAGACGGTTTCTGCTAGCCGTGCGCTCTCTGCCCAGACGGATCTTAAAAGGAAAAGGGCAACAGTGGCCAATAGCTCTGGGAAAAGATTGCCACCTGAAGTGACGGGGAAGGATGAAGATGATTTTGCTCGGCTTCTGCTAGGCAGTAATTATTGGGACCCCAATGTCAGTGATCAGATGATGCACTTTATCTCATAATGTCACGGTCCCAATCATTGGCAAGAGGATTATACATCCGACACTTTATGTCGGGGTATAATCAATCACAAACTGAAGGAGATGGAGGGTATTTTGATGCTGGATAGTTATCACCGGCGGTCCTATCATAAATCCCTCATGCTGGATGGGGAGAAAATTAAGCTCAGGAGGCAGCTGTCGGAACATCAAACCCAGCTTCAAGCGGCGAATGATGCTTTACCTAGACTTGAGAAAATCCAAGTTGAAAATGAGGAGCTGAAGAAATAGCTAGCTACTTCTCAGTAAGAAGTGGAGGACTCGAACCGCCGTCCTGCTCCCATTGTTAACGGTTTAGGGGTGGCGGTGCTTGATGAAGGTATTCGGCCGGCTCAATTTACTGTTAAGGATCGCCATGCTTCGTCACTTCAGATAGAGCTTGCACACCTCCGTCAAGAGACTGAAGATTACCGGGCTAAACTTGCCTGAGATAATGGAGAGCTAATAGCCGAGAGTTTGTCTTTATATGGTAAGCGGCTGAAAGATCTTTGTCGGGCTAAGTTTCCAAGCTGTGATTTTTCTTTCTTCTCAGAGGTAGATAAGCTGTCTGTAATCTAGGAATGTGGTGAGAGGATTGTGAGGCAGAATTAAGAAAAATAATTTCCATGTAACCATGTATATTTTGATGCATTAATTAATAAAACTTATTCATTTTTCCCTCTTTTTGCATTTCTGACTCTTGGGTTGTTTGCGCCCTTTTACTTGCTTCCTTGACATGGCGCAATTCTATCCTTGGGGTAGTTGTAAAGTCTTTCCCCTCTGCACGTTCTCCCACTGCAACATTAAATGTGGTGGGTGATTTTACTGTAATACCCTCTTGCTCCTTTGGGAGCTGAAATGTTGGTATGTGTTTTTTGGGGCAGGGGAGTAGTACAGATAGTGGCATTGCATTAATAACTTTTCTTTACCTTTATGATTTTTTATTTTGATTTTGGAGTGATTTCTTCTACCTCAACTAGAAGATCATTGCCTGTAATCGTTCCTCTTATTTTCTGCGTTTGGTAAGTTGTAATGGCTGAGAGTGTGTCTAAGGGTTATTCTAGGTCGTCTACTAGTGGTGGCAGTGGTAGTGGTCCCCCTGAGTCTTCACCGACAAAAAGAGTCGGCAATCTTCAGGACTTAACACTTGTTAGGCCTGTTGCTTCCATTATAAATGTCACGGCCATAAGAAGTGGTATTCTGGCTGTTAGGACGGGTGAAGCAAGTAGATCTATGCCCTTGCAGACTATCAGGGAAGCACCTATGGCGTCTCGAGAGCCCGATACTGATTTTGGGGTAGTTTCTGTTATGGACGGGGATATGGTTGTCAATGCCAGTTCTCCTATAGAGTCCTTTGCCTAGCATAGGAGCTGCATAAGCGGGGCTGAACTACAAATACATGGGTGTTGTTTTGGTGCCGACTTCGAGCTATTCACTCTAAGTGATCGCTGTTCATACCTGGATACTTATGAGTCAGTGTTTGCAGTTATGGTGGTGGAACAATTAGAACGTGGCCTCCACTTTCCTCTGGACCAGATTTTGATTGATTTATGTGTTACATACAAATTTCCTATCAGTCAACTTCACCCCAACTCCATTCGCTAGATTTGTGTGCTTTCTAAAATTCTTCGTAGGGCCGGTTGCTCACTGACTCTCAGTCGTCTCCAATCATTTTTTGTCGTAACTAAGAGGTTAGGGATCTCCCCTTTTGTGCTTTTAACAACCAAAACTTGTCGGGCTTTGATTGGGAATCTACCGGAATCTATAAAAACTCTCGGTCTGAATTTCCTCCAGGTAAAACATACATCTTTGAAGGATGTGCCTTCGAAGTGTAACTTTATGGATTCAGCATCCTTTGCCAAGCTCTCGCCTGTGCCCGACAAATCGTCTCTTGATGAGAAATTTGTACAGAAGCTGTTTGAGGGACTCGCCACCACCACCGGTCATAGGTTAAATGCCAAACACTTTGTCAGGTCATACCTGAGGGGTCGTAAGGAGGGTCACTTTGATGGCTTGACCTCTAACTTAACCGATCAAGGTCGGTGTCTTGGGTTACTGTGGGTGAGGTTTTCTAGTTCTTTTTTATTTTTACTAACCTTGCTTGTTACTGCTCTTTTTGCTTTTCTTTTGTAGCGATGAACGCCATGGATTTCAACTTCTTAAAGGACTTGATGAGCGAAGTTGATACTACCAAGTCGGTTCGGTAGGAAGAGGAGATGACAGACAACTATGATCCTCCACGTGATGATGCAGTTACCTCACGTGCTCCTGCCGACACTGGTAAAAAGAAAGGGGGAGATCAGGCCAGTGAGCAGCCTGTGAAGATGAGGAAGAAAGGGGGAAAAGACCGGGAGAGAAATGACTGGGAGAAAAGTGTACAGTCTCCCAAAGATCGGGAGAAAAGTGTGCAGTCTCTCGGTAAGGTTGATCAGTAGCCGTATGGAGCCATCGAGCTCTCAAACAGTGAGTTTGATCGTACTACTGCTGAGTGGATGAGTCTCCCGGTCAGTCCATTGAAGTCTGTCGGACTTCACATCCATGACTACTTCAGGAGACTTCCTGGTGAGTATTTGCTTTCAGGTAATTCTAATTATTTATGTTTATGTTATTATTTAATGAGCGTCTGCTTTGCAAATAATGGGCTTCTAGATTCAATGAAGGGGCATCATGACTACATCGAAATAATGGGCGCTCTTCATAACCAGATGAATGTGTCCCATATCCGCTTCCAAAAGGCATATGATGACTTATTGGCATGAGAGGAAGAGGCTCAGTGATCTTTGAGAAGTCATGATGATCAGATACAGTGCTTGAAGAAGGACCTGGAATCCTCAGAAGCCGAGAAGAAGGCCTTAGCCATTCAGGTGCGAGATCTTGAGTAGAGGCTGGATCATTCTGAGAGTTCCCTTAATGCTGAGAGGAAGTACTATTCTGAGACCACTCAAGATGCCATAGCTTATATCCTGGCATAAGGAAACAAGATCTAGGAGCTTAGGAGAATGATGGTTCTGAGTCTGACTCAGGCTATGGCAGAGGTAAAAAGGCATTATTTGCAAAGGCATCCTGGCCAACGTGCCAATGCTACCGACTTCTTGGACGTTCAATTTGCTCAACTTGTAGATCGTATAACTGTCGATCTTGAAACTGCCAAGAAAAAGGCCTCGGAGTTTGGTGAATTTCCTTTCCAGCTTCCTTCTTGGCATAAGCGTTCTCTTCCGTCTACTCCTTCTGCCCATACGAAGGAAGCTCGTGCCTCTTGATGTCCCGATTGAAATTTGAGGCTCATTTGTTGAATAGATATCCCCTGTTTCTTTGAGGCTCATTTGTTGAATAGATATCCCTTATTTCTTTGAGGTTTATTTATTGAATAGATATCCCCTATTTCCTTTGATACCATCCACCCATTAGCGTGATCAATTGTGGCGTCAATAGCACTGTTTTGAACAGTCTTGGCTACAACATTTTCTTCATTTATGGTGTTTTGGATACATCAATGTGATCAACTATTGTGTTGTCTTATTTTGTCTTGTCATTATGGATGGCGTTCTCTATTTTTAGGTAGGGTTTGCCTTAGATCTTTGTTGCTTTATCTTGGGTTTTAGCTACTTTGGGTACCGACAGAACTTTTGGATGCTAGCGGCTGCTTCGTGCGTTGGGGATTGCTAGATTTTGGCCATTTTATCCTTTCATAGCTAGTTGTGGGGGTCTTACCTGTATCTATCTATTTTCCAGTTAGCTGCGTATTTTGTCAGCTAACTCATATTGTAATTTTCATAGAGAAATATTAATACATTGTCATTTCTTCAATGTTCTTTTTATATTATTGAAAATAGCCATTTTGTTTTTATGACTTGCTATGATTAGTGTTTTGCTTTTGTCGCCCACGTTGTACCGGACGATCCTTAGGCGTTACATTTTTATGCTCGCTCTTATCGAACTAGGTAAGGCTCCTTTTAGCGAGGTTTTGGATCTCATAGGGGCTTTGTTGTTGTTCATTCAATACTCACTTATCTTGAGGCGGACAAGGACCCCGTTATAGAGGTTTTGGACCTCCTAGGGGGCTAAGTTGTTCCATTTCAGACTCACTTTCCCTGAGATGGGTAAGGTTCCCATTAGAGAGGTTTTGGGCCTCTTAAGGGCTAAGTTATTGTTCATTTCAGACTCACTTGCCATGAGACAGGTAAGGTTCCCGTTAGAGAGGTTTTGGGCCTCTTAAGGGCTAAGTTATTGTCTATTTCAGACTCACTTGCCATGAGATGGGTAAGGTTCCTGTTAAAGAGGTTTTGGGCCTCTTTGGGGCTAAGTTATTGTCTATTTTAGACTCACTTGCCATTGAGACGGGTAAGGTTCTCGTTAGAGAGGTTTTGGGCTTCTTAGGGGCTAAGTTATTGTCTGTTTCAGACTCACTTGCCATTGAGACTGGTAAGGTTCCCATTAGAGAGGTTTTGGGCCTCTTAGGGGCTAAGTTATTGTCAGTTTCAGACTCACTTGCCATGAGACGAGTAAGGTTCCCGTTATAGAAGTTTTGGGCCTCTTAGGGGCTAAGTTATTGTCTGTTTTAGACTCACTTGCCATGAGACGGGTAGGGTTCCTGTTAGAGAGGTTTTAGGCCTCTTAGGGGCTAAGTTATTGTCTGTTTTAGACTCACTTGCCATTGATACCGGTAAGGTTCCCGTCAGAGAGGTTTTGGGCCTCCTAGGGCCTAAGTTATTGTCTGTTTCATACTCACTTGCCATGAGATGGGTAAGGTTCTCATTAGAGAGGTTTTGGGCCTCTTAGGGGCTAAGTTATTATTTGTTTCAGACTCACTTGCCATTGAGACGGGTAAGGTTCCCATTAGAGAGGTTTTGGGCCTCTTAGGGGCTAAGTTATTGTCTATTTCAGACTCACTTGCCATGAGAAGGGTAAGGTTTCCGTTAGAGATGCTCGAGTAGAGAGATTTGTTGAAAAAGTGCTCTTCATTGATTCAGTGTTGGAGAAAATACATTCTATTGATAATATTTTTTGAGATGTTGCACATTCCAGGCTCGTGGTAATGAGGTGCCGTCCATGTTAGTCAACCAATAAGCGCCATTTCCTATAGCTCTTGAAACTTGGTAGGGACCCTCCCAATTGCATTGGAGCTTACCGACACCAGCATTACCCCTGCTGATTTCAGCATTTTTCAATACTAGCTCTCCTTCTTTGAACTCTCTCGGCTTAACTTTCTTGTTATGATATCTGGCAGCCTGCCTTCTGTAAGCTTTGGCTCTTGCTGTAGCTGCTTGTCTACTTTCGGCTAGAATCTCTTTATAGATCATAATTTGCTTGTCGTTAGAATTGGGATCATAGTTGGCTACTCTATAAGATGGGACTCCCAACTCAACTGGTACTACTGCTTTCATTCCATAGGCCAGGATGAATGGTGTCTCTCCCGTGGCCTTTTTCGGTGTGGTTCTTTCAGCCAAGAGAACGAGATAGAGCTCTTCTGCCCAGTTTCCCTTTACTTTGTCTAGCCTTTTCTTTAAGCCGGTGAGGAGATTGTGGTTGGTGACTTCAGTCATGCCATTGGTCTGGGGGTATGATACGGATCCAAACTTGTGCTGTATTTCCATTCTTTCATAAAAATCATGAAATCTTTGACAATCGAATTGTTTTCCATTGCCTGTGATGAGTGTGCGCGGGAGACCGAACCTTGTTATGACTTTTTTGAAGAAAAAGTCTTCTACCTTGGCTGCTGTTATGGTTGCCACTGCTTCTACTTCAATCCATTTAGTGAAGTGATCAACTGCTACTAACAAGAACTTCTTCTGTCCTGCCACCTTGGGAAAAGGTCCGAGTATATCCATGC
Organism: Bocquillonia castaneifolia; assembly: GCA_948193215.1. NCBI lineage: Eukaryota > Viridiplantae > Streptophyta > Magnoliopsida > Malpighiales > Euphorbiaceae > Bocquillonia > Bocquillonia castaneifolia. The sequence continues at coordinate 10,826 of CANYLF014567660.1, forward strand.
CCCAAGTTGAGAAAGGCCAGGGGCTGTTGATTGATTTCTTCTCGGTTGTCGGTATATGAATCTTGTCGGCATGTCTTTGACATTTGTCACACTTCTTCACCAACTCTTTAGCATCTTCTTCCATCATTGACTAGAAGTATCCTTACAACTCTGCCTTTCTTTTTATAGTCCTGTACCCTTGGTGGGCTCCATAAATTCCCTCATGAATTTCTTCTAAGATCTGTTTCCCTTCCGCTCTAGTCGCGCATCGGCACCAAGGGTGTGATACTGATGTTTTGTACAACACTCCTTTGTAATAGGTGAAATTGCTCACGTACTTGATGAGTCGGCTTGCCTCTTGAGGATCTTCTAGGATGACACCGTTGTCTAGATAGTCAATAATGGGGCTCATCCAGTCGTCTCTTTCCTGGATAAAGAAAACATGGGGACTATCGATGTTTCTCTATTGCAATTCCTCCTTCATCTCCATACTCCGGTATAGTAGGCGTCCCACTAAGGCGGATTTAACGATCAAATCTACCTCTTAGTTCTCACTCCTGTCAACTTGTTGGATGGCCCATTGTCCCCCATTCTTTTATATTGCTAATAATAAGTCTTTGGCTCTGGTCAGGTACTTGCTTAGGGTCTCATCCTTGACTTGAAATTCTCCTGTAATTTGATTTACCACTAGTTGGGAATCACTAACTATTCTGAGATCTTCTGCCTTGACTTCTACTGCTAAAGCTAATTCTGCCACCAGGGCCTCATATTCAGCTATATTGTTTGTGACTTCGAAGCAGATTTAAGCTCCATATTTGATGACAACCTTGTCTGGACCTCTCAGGATAACACCAATTCCTGCACCATGCTCATTTTTTGCTCCATCAACACAGAGCTTCCAAGGTTGCACTTTGTAAGGTATCACTTCTGCCCTCCAATGCTTTCCATAATGAAATCTGCCAACACTTGAGCCTTCCTTGCTTCAAACCGGATTCCATAGTCGCTTAATTGCATTGACCATCTTACCAATTTTCCTGACAGCTCCGGCCTTTGTATTGCTTTCCTTAGTGGCTGATCCGTTCTTACCACTATCGGATAGCTTTGAAAATAATACTTCAATCTTTTCGGTAGTGGTGACTAGTGCAACTGCCAATTTTTCTACCATTGGATATCGAAGTTCTGCATCTCTTAGCACCTTGCTAACGTAATAGATGGGCATTTGCTCTGATCCTTCCTCTCGAATGAGTACAAAAGCTACTGCCTCCTTACATGCCGATAGGTATAAAAACAGTGTGTCGCCTAGGATGGGCCGCTAATTAATGGCGGTGTAGTCAGGAATTTTTTGAGATCTTCAAATGCCTGCTGGTAGTCATCTCCCAATTTAAATTGTTTAATATTCTTAAGGCTGCGGTAAAAGGGTAAACACCTTCTGGCTGAGTTTGAAATGAACCTTCCCAGTGCTGTGATTCTTCCATTGAGAATCTGGACTTCTCTGATCGTTCTTGGCAGCTGCATATTGATGATTGCTTGGACCTTCTCCGAATTTGCTTCTATTCCTTTGTTTGACACCATACACCCCAGAAATTTCCCTGTTGTGACCCCGAAGGTGCATTTGTCTAGATTCATATTCATATTAAAGCCTTCGAGGATCTGGAATACCTTTTCTAGATCCGATGGGTGATCTTCTTTCTTCTTGCTTTTTACAATGACATCATCTACGTACACTTCTACCACCTCCCTAATGAGATCTTGGAACATGAGATTCATCAATCTTTGGTAGGTTGCCCCTGCATTCTTCAGGCCGAAAGACATCATTTTGTAACAGTAGGTACCTTTGTGAGTAATGAAG
>CANYLF014574779.1:0-10176 GCA_948193215.1 Bocquillonia castaneifolia
TGGTTTCCTTTTCTAAAGTGATTAACACTCCTGACAATTAGAGTATTATTTTGAATATTATTTTAACAATTTTCTTTTTCTAAAATGTAATTAACTTCCCTCACTACTGGTCTAAAAAATAAATATGACACAATTATGAAATAAGAAAAACAATTGTGTCATATTTGTGTCATAGTTATTGTTTTTGTGTCATGACTATGTCATAACTACATTTTGTGAAAAAAACAGTGTATTAATTCAGAAACAATATATTTGAATATTTTAATAATATTTTACATTTTTTGTGCGATCTTTCTTTAGTTTCTTGTTGTTTGTATTAGCTGGAATGATTAAATTTACTGAGTTTTGATGATTTTCTTCTTGTTTTTCAATGATTTTTAGAGAGAGAAATTAGTGTGTTTTGTTTTAGTTGTTTCATAAGTGTTTTTTCAAATATGATTCTATGTCTTTTCAAAACGTTGTTTATTTCCACAATTAGATACTAAAAAATTAAGTATGTATTTAAATCTTCAACATCAAAATCCAATTTTGAAGAAGCAGCATCTTTGTTAAAGGTTACAATTTTATTATCCTGCAGAAACAAAAAGAAAGAGAAAAAAACACTGAAAGAATTAGGAAACACTTAAGTCACAATTATGACACAAATATGACACAATTATCAAATAACAACAAAAAAAATCAAATGAAATTCTTCAGAAACAGTTATGATACATTTATGACACATAAAAACATATATGACACAATTATGAGTCAACAAAAACAATAGTCTCAAAATATCAATAAAAATCAGATGTGATACCAATATGACACATTTAGAACATTAATAGAAAAATATATTTTTTTGTAAGAAGAATAAAAAACCTTCAATTATTCAGCTCCATGAACAATTTCTTTTGAAAAACCTCCACTTGTAATAGGCAAAATAAACTTCCTCTTCCTTTTAGCTACATTTTTTATATCTTTACCAACTTCTTCAATGAATTCAGAATTACTAACATCAACCTTTTTATTCTTCATTTTTACCATATATTGTATATATATATATATATATATATCTCCTAGGATCTAAGGGGGATGATCAACACAGACAAAGATTATGCAGAAGATAAATGATGCACAGGGAAGAAGATGAAGATAGAAACAAAGAGATGAAAATAAATTATTCAGACTAAATCATATGTATATAAGATCAGGCGATAGTCCGCTCTAACTTATACATACATATAATTAAGTAAATTAAATTACAAAAAATAGAAGATAATTTGAAAAAATACTTACTTTATTATTCAAATATCTTGATACAATTCTTTAATGGAACTGGACAGTTATGGTTACAGGGTTATACAATCAGAGGTGGTAGGTTCAAGTTTTACAGAGTGAGTGTTTACAGTTTTCTCACTTATCTCTCTCTCTATTCTCTAACCTCTTATTTTACCTCTGCCTAGACAAATGCAGAGAAGGGCTTATTTATAGAACACATAAGCCAATAATGCAGATGAAATTACAGATGAAATTCAAATTATTATAGTACTATTCTTCTTTTGACTTTGGAGAGCTGCTTTACATATGGCTAGTCTCTTCAATGTCTGTTGGATGCGCCGAAAGTAAGACAAGACAAATACTTTAAATATTATTAGTATTTTATTTTTTTTTTTATTTAGGCCCAATAAGCTTTAGGACTGGGCCAAAGAGAAGATCCCGAAATAGTCATCTTCATTGTCGTTACCCAAATCAATGATGGGCTCTGAGCCTGAAAACTCTGAATCTTCCTTCTGAGAAGCTTTAGATAATAAGGCCTTAGAAGCTGATTTCTTGGACTCAACCATCTCGTTCATTATTCTAAAAATTTCTTCTTTTGAATTAGCTGCTGCTAATTGGGGTAATGCAAAGGACTTTTGGGCCAGAAATTCAGTCTGGGCCTGTATGCTGAATTAGGAAGGTTAAGGGTATTAGGACGATTTTGCAGCCATTTACGAACTGCAGTTTCATTACATTTATCAAATGCCTGGAATTTGTCCCACCATTTGATTTTGAAGAATCGAACCAAGGTTATTATTGAGTCTGGGTTATGTTGATATCCAAAATGCCAAGTGTTCATCCAGGGAAGGAAGAAGTTGGCACAGAAAAGTAAAAGAGGGAGAAATCTCTTTTCTATTAGGCTAGGGTTGTAATGCTTTTTAAAATAATTCATAAGCTTGGTTTGTTTCAGGGGTTAGGATTTCTAGGGTAGAACCAAAGAAATTCCACCATTGAATAAACCAATTTGGTAGATTCTTGAAATGCTTTTTCGTATCAAAAAAGATTAACCAGGTATGAGAACCTTTGTTATTCTGAATCATTAGGGAATTAAACCATGCTTGTTGGTAATCCCAATAGGAGAAGGTTTTACAGGTGGTTATTCTTGAAGAAAAGTTTATTGGGAAGGCTTTAGGTCTGGAAAGGTCTTGTCCCCAGTCTTTTGGATGGATTATTTTGTGTATTCTAAATTGGGAATATGCAGGTTGGTTAGTGTCTGAATGGTAATGGTGCTTTAATTCAACTGATTCGGTTATTTCAAGGATGGAGACATAGTAGGATATAGGTTTGGTTATGTCCCAAGGTTTGAAATTCCAACCTGGAGGGAAAATGCGAGATGCTGCTATTGAAGGGTTTTCATGAAAAAATCCTTCTTCAATAGTCAACACATTTTGAAAATTCTTTTTAGTAAAGTATTCTGAAGGTGGTTTAGTAAATGCTTTATTCTGACTTAAAATGATTTGAGAACCACTTTGGGACGAAGAAGAGGTTATAAAATTTTGCACAAAATTCTTTCCTGTGTTCCAGGGGAAACAGGTTTATAATATTCTGAAATTCCTTTTAAAACATTTTGAGAAGGGTTTTGAGAAGATGAAATCTCCTTCTCTTTATTCTTTAAATTAGGGTCAGAAGTATCCTTACCTTCCTGAGATTGACTCAGGGTTTGTAATGCCTTAGCTAATTCTGGTGATTGAGAAAGAGTTGTAATCCAATTTTGGACCAACTCGTTATTCATAGGGGGAGTGCTGGAAGAGGTACTCTCATTATTCTTTTCTTCCTGAAATATCTGGGTCCAGGTTTTTATGGGTTGTTGGGCAGGAACACCCTTTGGGTTACTCTGGTTAGGTTCCTCGTCTTTTTTCTTTCGAGGCATTAGGACCTGTTTTGGAGAAATTCTCGGATTAAAAAATCAGGGATAGAATTTGTATCACCTTTTATATATTCTATATCGAAATCAAAAACACTTAAAATAGTTTGCCATCGTGCAAAAATCTGTTTTGATGCAATGTTTTGAACATCGTTTTGCAAAACTTCTTTTGCAGACTTGCAATCAATTCTAAGTAAAAATTTTTGATTTAATAAATCACTCTGGAATTTAGAAATGCATTTTACTATAGATAAAATTTCTTTCTTTATAGTAGAGTAATTTTTTTCAGCTTTATTCCAGTGACCTGAAGTAAACTGAATAATACATTCTTTATTATTATGCAATTGTTTCAAAATGCCACCAAAACCTAAGTCTGATGCATCTGTTTCAACAATCTTTTTATAATGCAGGATTTGCAATATGCAAACATGGAATTTCTAAAACATGCTTTTTTATTTCTTTAACTAATGCAGTATGCTCATCTGACCATGCAGGGGGTTTTTTCTTTAACCTATCATGCAATGGTTTTGCCATTCTAACAATGTTATGGCAAAAATCAACAACGTAATTCAAACTCCCTAAAAACCTTTGAAGTTGTTTCTTTTCCAGGATAACATCTAGAAATTTATTTGCAAACTCTAAAGATCTTTCAATAGGAGTGATAGTTCCCTGGGTAATATAATGACCAAGAAACCTTATTCTAGTTTGAAATAAAGACATTTTACTTTTAGACATTACAAGACCATTTTTCTTAGTAACGTAAAAGAATGTCTTGAGATGCTTAAAATGCTGTTCTATGGATTTTGAGAAAACAAGAACATCATCAATGTAAACAATGCAAAATGCTGAATGTGGATTAAAAATGTCATTCATTATTCTTTGAAATCCAGAAGGTGCATTTTTCAAACCAAAAGGCATTACATTCCATTCGTACTGGCCAAATGGAACAGTGAATGCAGTTTTATACCTATGAGTAGGTTCTATCTGGATTTGCCAGTAACCTGACTTCATGTCAAATTTTGAAAATATAAATGCAGAATGCAATTTTTGTAATAAATCTTTCTTATTTGGAATAGGATATCTAATCCATCTAAGAACTTCATTCAAAGGTTTATAGTTTATGACTAATCTAGGCACCCCACGTTCAATCTTAGAGGCTTTGTACACATAGAATGCTGCACAACTCCAAGGAGACCGAGATTGGGCTATCAATCCTTTATTCTTCAAATCTTGAATTTCTGTTTTACAGTGTTGTTCAAGTTCTGCATTCATTTGGATTGGCCTAGCCTTAGTAGGTATATTCTTTTCATCAAAATCAGGCTCATATGGTAAATCAACCATATGCTGTTTTCTATTCCAAAATGCATTAGGTAAATCTGCACAGATTTCCTTTTCAATTTTATTCTGAAAATCTAAAATTCTTTTTTGTATGAAATCATTCTTTAATTGCTTTTCAATTCTATGCAAAGAAATTTTATGCTTAATACTTTGAATTTGAAATTCTTTTCCTTTTATCAAATTATTAATCTCATTATCATAAATAGAACAGGCTTTTATGATATTAAGATTTCTGGTTTTAGGCTTTTTGATGAAAGGAAAAGTAAGTTTTTCTGATTTTGCTTTGAAGGTAATTCCATCATAACTAACTCTATAAGGAGTTATTAAATTGATAAAAGGCGTACCTAATATCACAGTATGATGAATATTATCGACTAAAATAAAAGCAGTTTTTATTCTAAAACTATTATTAGTAATATATGCATAGCTTTACTACTAATATTCATTCTTAAATTGTTGGCTGCAAAAAGCTTTTCATGAGTTTTTTCTTGAAAATGCTTTGGAACCAAATTTTATTTTATGCAATTTAAATCAACACTAGTATCAAATAATGCAACAGTGGTTATTTGAAATTTATTTGAAAAAACTAATGTTATGCGAATTAAATACTTTCTTGAAGTAATTTCTTTCAAAACACAGAGAAAATCCTTTGGAACATTTTCAATGTTCTCTAATTTTGGACTTTCTTTATTTTCAGAATCAGATTCTTCAAGTTGTTTATGCAATAAAGTTTGTAATAAAACTGAATCGTTTTCTTGTTTTTCTTTTAAAAGTTTCAACTCAGTTTTAATACTTTTAACTTCATTCTGTAATTCATAAATAGATGTAGATGAAGATGATGCTTTCTTAACAGCTTTCTGTCTTCCTAGAATGGTTGTTAGGGCATAATTACTAGAACTAACTACAGGTAGACCTTGGGGTTTCTCTACAGATTTTTCTTCTAAGGCTTTAACTAATTTATCTAGATATTCTTTCTGGAGTTGAGGATCCTGAAGGTGCTTAATGACTTCTAACAGGAACTCCTGATCTTTGGTTAGGACACTAATGCTTTTGTTATCTGACTCTGGGTCAGATGATGAGGTAGTAGCTAACTCATCAACCTGTAATGCATTTTCATTTTCAGAATAGTCTGTAAGACTAGATTCTGAATCTGATGACTCTACAAGAAGAGCTTCTAATTTACTTAGAACTTCTTCTTCTAGACCTAACTCATGCAACCTTTTCTTTATTCTACAATATTTGGATATATGCCCTTTCCTGCCACATTTGTAACAGGTGACATTCCTAAGGTCAGGCTTACTACTAGAGGGTTTGGCTTCCTCTATTTTTTTGTAAGGCTTTTTATACCTTTTGTTTCTGGGTTTTTCTTCGTAATACTTATTCTTAGACTTATAAGGTTTATATGGTTTCTTATGCTTATGGTAAGGCTTTCTGGGTTTATCTTGACAGGCTCCTCCATAATCAGGTTTTCCTATGGTTATATCAAACTGTTTACAGAAAGACCCTAGTTCTTGCCTAGTCTTTTTCATTTCCCATTTCAAATGCTTTTGGAGTTTAAGGTCTTGACATATTTTCATGCCTTCTTTCTGGGTTAGACTGACCAGTTCTCCATAGGTAAGAAGGTTATAAGGAATTGGAACTCCTAGTGATTCTTTAATTTTATTCCTTACTTTCTCTCCCAAAAGGGTAGGCAGACCAGCTAAAAACTTTTCCTTCCAGAAAGGCTGGTTGGAATCTTCCCTAAACATGACTCTGGTAAGGAACGTATTCTTGTAATACTGGAAGTCACTGAGTTTCTTACACCTAAGGTTTGACAATAACTCTGTGTTTTTGTCATTAAGGTGAGAAGAATCTTCTATGAAATGCAATGATATGGTTAAAATCAGGGTTGCAACAGCATCCTGAATAGGTTGATTATTCTCATCGAGAATGGGGTTACCATCTTCTTCATTAATCTTAACAGCATTTAAAATGTTAAGATGGTCTTGGGCAGTGAGATGAAAATCCCACCATCCCTTTAATTGTCCTGAAAATCCTACTATAATTAACTCAGTAATGGCTCTATCTTGGACATTAGTCTAGGTTCTATATGCATTAGCTGCCATGGTTATTTGTTGAAGGAAGCTAAGGATTTGGTATTCTAACATACCATCTAGGTTCCATTCATAGACAGACGATGCATTATACCTAGACTGTGTTAATGCTAACTGGTTATTTTGGATTCCTATATCTGGATAACTGGTTATAGGTTGGACCGGCCATATTATTCTGTTAACCTGAGGTATAGTTTCAGGTTTGATACTGTAAGTATCAGATGCAGACTCTTCTTCTAAAGCATTAACCTGTGGTCTACTAATAGCAGACTGAGGTGTATCTGGAGCAACTAGGTTGGTAGAAGTAGAGGCTTCTATCCTACTCAATTGGTCCTGTATGGCTTTAACAAACTCTATTTTGTTATTCTGGAACTCTAGCTGACTCGATCTAGAGATTTGAGAAGGCTTAAACATGGGATTCTTTAGCTTTTCTTGAAGCTTAGGTTGTTCTAAAATAACAGGAGACTGCTGGACTTTCTTTTCTATTCTGGAAAGCTGTTTTCCTATAGTATGCAGATACGTATTCGAAAAATTATTTTGATCAATAATGCTTTTAACATTTTTATTCAAATCATCAGTGCTAAATTTATATGCTCCTGCATCAATGGAAGTATTTCCAGAAACTGGGATTTTTACACTCCTAAGAGGAGGATGCTCAGATTCAATTTCTGAACCATCTTGTAAAACCCAAGTGTTATTTTTCTTCCTTTCATTTACAGGATTTATACTTTTAAAAGGATATGAAATATTATGCTCAGATGCGTAAATTTCAAACCAATCAAAAAATAAAATATGAATTTTATGCTGTAAAACAAATGAAAAATATTCTTTTTGTATTTGTTTCCTGTTACTTAAAAAATTCTTTAAAAACCAAAGTTTCCTTTCTACGTTATATGATGCGTAAAAATCTTTATGCAAAAGATCCTTATTCATAACAAATTCTTTTTCCAAAACACCAATTACATTTTCTGTTATGGATGAGAAAGTAGGTGATGTTGGTTCTGATTTCTGCCCACTATTCTGTCATATTTCTTCACTGGTATAAACCGGCTTAGGAATAGAAACAGTATAATCAACACCTTTAAGTGTTGTACTAGGTAAATCAGAAGTTGAATACCTTGAAAGTTGGGTAACAGGGACCCTTCTTCTATGAATTAGACGACAAGAATCTTTATCATCTTCCTCTTCATTATCATGCTGAAAGTCATGCTTTTAAGGGACATTAATTGTTGTAGTGATTTTAGAAATTCTCCCCAAATCAATAGTATCACTAGTGGAAGATTCATCAGAGAATTTGGAGCTAATAGATTTTCTATCAAAGGTCAAGGTGACCTTTCCACAAGGATACTGGCAAATGTCTTTTATGCAAGTATTAGGAGTTATTCTTACAGATGACTTAGGCAAAGATGCTTTTTCTAAGACCCATCAATCTGGAAGAGTTATTTCATTCCATTTAACAAATCTAGGGACAATAGCATTTGCTTTAGCCAGATCTATTTGTAAAACAAGGGTTTCACCCTTATGACATGCAAACTTATGCTTTGAATCAAATGCAGAAGACATTGCTTTATAATGGACTCTAAAAATTAATGCAATGGGAATAGATCCCTCTTTCATGCGATAATTATGCGTTTGGATTTGTAAAATCAAAGAGTCTAAAATATTCTTATCATTCAAAGAGATGGTTAGATTTGGATAACATGAAAAAGAAATTGGCCCAGCACAAAGGCTAGACTCAACTGTACTCAGTATTCCTTCTTCATATATTTCCATTCTATCATCTCTGATTACACATAAAATACTAGTATTTAGTCTTTCTTTAGAAAGAGGTTTAATCCCCACTTGGATTAATCCTATATGAATATACTTAAAATTCTTTTGTTTATGCTTATTCAAAGAATGCTGTGAAAGAAGTTTAATGCTTTCATAAGATCCAGAAAGAGGAACATCTCTTTCTTCAGTCTTTTATATTAAAATTTGTTTTAAATTTATCTAAAATACTTAATTCATAGATGTCATTCTTTTTAATATGCGGAATATGCCAATCATTTATGCTTCTGGTAAAATCTTCAACAGTGATCTCATCACTATTGTTGATCCTATTATTCTCAGATGATGCAGAGTATGAAGATGAAGAGGTTGTTCTACAAAGTAAATGATCCATAATTAAATAATTATTTAACCTATCATACTTAAATAGTGATTACTTACAGAGGAGCTATCTGGACTTATTGCCCTTTCACCACGGGACTTACACCAAAAAATCTCCCTAAACAACTCAGCAATCACCACCTAAGGATGAATAAATTAGATAATACTTAACTTCTGGAGATGGATGAATGGTATGTATGTGAAAGATGAATGACAATTATGGCACAGTTTTTTAAATGTGTCATAATTTGTTTTTTAATGCCAGATGATTGAAATTGTCATAAAATCAATGCAGCTAAAAAAACTTATAGTACGAGAATTAAATAAACTAAAAAAGACATAAAGTAGCTTATATATTTTTTTAGAGAAAAGAAACAGTGTCTCATTTCTGAATACAATATATTTGAATATTTTTAGCTAATATTTACCTTTTTTATGAGTTCTGTACTGTCTTTATGTTTTTTTTATCAGTTGCACTGAGGAAAAATGGGTAGTTTGATGAGTTTTCTTCATCTTCTTGAGAAGTTTTTAGAGAGGGAAATTGAGTTTTTAGAAAGAAACAGAAGATTTTAAACCACGTGTTTTTATTTTTGATTTCTTACCTATATTTTTTTAGGTAGCGTGTTAATATTTTAGTGCTTTTTAGATACCGTTGCAAATTTTTAATGGAAGGGGTATTCGAACTAATTAAAATCACGTGTTTACAGATTTGTGCAAATTTCACTTTTTTAAATTTGTGTAAATTTCAGACAAAATGGATCAAAGAATTTGTTTCATGTTTAATAAACCCACTACAAGTTCTTCGTGAAGGACAAGGCCTTCATAAGAGCTACGAGGCCAAAGCAATGTAATAAACCCGAGCCCAGTAAGAGAGCCGGACATTTTAATTTAGAAAAGGTAAATTAAGGGGAATTCTACGGTTACTTTTTAGTTTACTTACTTTATTTTTTTAACTATTGGATGAAGTGTTAATTTCTCATCCAATAGTGATAAAGTTAACTTTACTTTTGTCAAATTTATTTAATATTTGACAAAACTTACAAATATCATTTGGAATTTATAAAAAATAGAAATAAAATTTATTCAACTTCTCAAAATATTATTTTAATTTTAAAATTCACTATTATATAAACTAGAAAAATAAATTTGATAATATTGATAAAAAAATTATAACTTAAATAATTTTATGAGTGTATATAAATAATAACAATTAAATTATTCCACCAAAATCATAAAAACTATTATAAAAATACGAAAATATAAAATATAAAAAATTAAATTCAATGAAATATTTTATTAATAATATTATATAATTTTTAGAGTTTATAAAACTTTAAAAATTCAATAAAAGTATGATAAAATATATTATACTTTTATAATTTTTATTTATTATGAGAATTAAATGTAATAAAAGATTTTATGAATAATATT
>CANYLF014577232.1:0-13169 GCA_948193215.1 Bocquillonia castaneifolia
ACCCAAGTGTTTCCCAATCCTCATAAAGATTGACACTTATACAAGGTAGAAAGATCACTCAACCCAAGCAACAAATGCTCTAGAGCTCTAACTACCCACACACAATAAATTCACAAATGAATTTATTTACAAAGAAATTTAGAAAAATAATTTTAAGAGTTTTGGCTATCTAAGAATGTGTGTTATTTTCTTAAACACAATTAAGAGGGGCATTATAGCCTTTAACCCCAAAACTAGTTGTTAGAAACAACTCTAGATGTGTCTCCAATGGATAGAAAAAATTGAATTGAAAGTCAATGATTACCATGAATCACAGGCATGAAACCATGGTCGCGGGCAAGATGTTTAAAACATTCTCCAACGGTCATGTTGACCAAGAAATCACGGGGACAATTTCTCCTATCGCGGGCGCGATATCATTCCTCAGAAAATGCCTTGAAATGTGCCTTCTGTTTCTTGAAATCGCGAGGGTGATTTCCTTGTCATGGGCACGATATTGAGAAACATAGAATGCTTTAAAAATGTGTTTTCTACTTGTTAAAATCACGAGGGTGATTTATTGCATCGCGGGCACGATCTGTTGAACCAGGGAATCCCATTGAAACGTGTCTTCTGGCTCCTTAAATCGCGGGGTGATTTCACTATCGTGGGCGTGATATTAAGGCCTAGAGAATTCCATGTTTTCTAGCTTCTTCAATCGCGAGGGCGATTGTCTCTTCACGGGCATGAATTACAGGTCATTTTCCATTTTTGACTTTTGTTCAATGATCTTCAATCTACACACTTAAGAACCTTTGTTAAACACAAAGTAAGGTTGTTAATCTCAAAATAAGATGGATTGGTGCCACCAAGGTCAAAATTTTATGATTGGGAAAAAAAACTAGAACTTCATTTAAGTCAAAAGAAATAGTTTTTACAACTAGATCTTTTGAATTAATTCATTTTGATTTGCTTGGTCCCTTTTCCTTTTATTATCTTGAGAGGAAAATACTTTTATGATTATTAATGATTATGTTGTTCACCTGGATACTCTTCCTTAGAAATAAGGATGAGGTATTTGATAAGTTTGCTAGTCGATGCAGGAAAATTCAGAATAATAAAGGCTATGCAATTGAACCCAAGGTGAACATGCCATGAAATTGGGCAACAAGCTATTTGGAGACTTTTACAATTAATTTCAAATCATGCACAACTTTTTAGTTCCAATGACTTCTCTTCAGAATGGTGTAGTAGTAGAGTAGAACAATGGATTCTTGCAAGAAATGGCTAGAATGATACTTAATAAAGCTAACTTCCCAAATGTTTTTGGGGTTGAGGCCATAAATACCTTCCTCTACTATGCACTAGTAATCAAAACAATGGTGCTAACAAGAAGGCTAAACCAGATCTAACTCAAGCTCAAATTGATCAAGAAGATTTGGAGAATAATATGAATTTGGCGGAAGCTAATGTACATAGTCAAACTAAATCTTAAAGCTGATCATCAACCTGACAATGCAAATGATCAATCTGAGGTTGAGTGAAAAAAAAAAAGAGAGCAAACGAGAGAGAAAAAAAAAAAGGAAGAGGAGAGAAAAAGAAAAGAGGAAGACGAGTTGAAAAGAAAGATGAAACTATTAAAAAAAGAGAGAGAAAAAGAAATTAAAAACATGAAAAGGAAAGAAGAGACAAAGAAACAAGAGAGAAGAAAAGAAAAAGAAAGATGAAGCAGAGGTAGAGCGTACATAGAGACACAAATCTATAGACAGATCCAAACTCAGGCAAAAGAGTTCTAAAGGCCCTAAGAGACTCTATTTTGAGTTACTAAATGAAAGTGAAACTAAGAGAGAACCACAGGTTAAACCTGTAGTTGATGAAAAGACTGCTGAGGAGTCTGAGGAGGAGGACGAGGAGGATGAGGATGAGTAGATGCCCTCGTTTCTATTGAAATTGATCTTTTTCCAGAACTTCTTCTAGACTTTGATGTGTACCTACACATTATACATTTGGTAGAAATATACGAATGTATGCATGATTCCTAGCTATTATATATGTGTGTATGCATGCTTTCCCTAGTTAATTTTAGCAAATGTATGCAAATTTTCCAACTAATACAAATGTATGCTTGGTCATCTTTCCTATGTTTTTTAACATGTGCGTATGAAATGTTGTGCATAGAATCCTCTTAGAACCTTGAAAATCTATGTCGATCGTCGAATCTCTAAGGGGAGTCAAGCCAGGGCCCAACGCCACTCTTAGAAGTGGTGTTTGCCACCAACACCACTTAGGGACCAGCGTTGGGTAGCAATGCCACGCTTGGAATTGGCGTTGGCTTGTAAATGGCACTCCTTCGATTTTGCGTTTTTCTTGCGATTTTTCATTTTGTTTTGACTCTTGTTGAACCTAGACTTCCCCAAACCTCGTGGGCTATAAATAGAGCCCCTAGGGCAGCTTAAAGCCATTAAAAAACACCAAATAAACTTGTTAGAAGATTTCCCAAACAATAAGATGTTTCAAAAATCAGTAACTACTCTTAGAAAACATCTTGGAAGCATAGAAACAGAAGTCTGGAATTCACTAGACCAATACCACCTTGCGGAGTTCAAAGTTTTCTTGAATTTCCCATTTGACATCAAGCTTCTACATGCGACTGTCAAGTGTTGGAGCATTAAACACCATGTCTTCCATTTCAATGGAGTTGAGCTATGCCACCTGTTTGAGGAATTCAAAGGTTTTATGAACAAGATACATCGTTCCAATGCTCCTCTAGCATTACCATCTGCTTACAGTCAAACTCCAGAATCCCTAGCTGGTTTCTTTGGATTAACCCTGGGTCAGATACTTCCCTGTATTGATGGCCAATCCCTTCTAACTCAAAATTTATTAGAGTTAGTGAGTTCTAAGCCAAAGAATAGGAAATCTTGGTAGAGAATCACCAATTTCTGTCTATACGCATAATTCCTGTTAGTCTCTACTAAATACAGAGGTAGCTTCCAGATTACCCATGTCTTGGAGCAGGTGGAAACCGGTCATAACCCCTTTCCTATCATCTTTTCCGAAACCATTATTGGCTTGGACTTTGTCAAGCATACTCAACACCTTCAAGGTAGCCTACTACTTCTCCGGGTATGCCTATTTTGTCTTATTGTCATGTTTTCTTTTGTTGAACCTTGAATGACCTGATCATATGCTTTATCAGATCTAACTGAAGGAAAAGCTAGGCATTTTGATGCCCCTAGCAAATCCTATGACTTACAGGCCTCGACAGTTCCAATATAGGGGACATGTCATGACTAAGGCTGAGCGTGCTGCACTAGAGATCACAGGTGGCTGGACTAAATTTCTCTTATCTAGGAATGAAGAATTGATCTATTGGCATTGTCCATGGTGGAAATTAAGCTTCATCACTATCTTTATTATAGATAACTGTGTGTAGATTGCTAGTTTCGGCAATGTGATCTTCTACACTCCACCTAGAGTCTGTAGCCACTATGGCATGGCTCAGAAAGTTTTACATCATGTTCCAACTTTTACCCCTTATGCTGTTACTCCTTTCTTCTTGAGGGAAATCCACTATCACTGGGCTAGCAAATCTTTTACGAGGAATTTGAGCTTTACACAAGGACCTATTACTGATGATGAGTACAAGGCTTGGATTGATCTAGTGAGTACAAATGTTGGCTTGCTTATTTCGATGCGAATTATACAAATGTGGATCTCATGGTGTGATTTTATTTATAAGTTGAGTTGTCTGATGATGAAGGCAAAGGTGTTGAGCAGTATATTATAAGCAATAGAAATAATGCAAAAAGAGCAAGAGAGAATGCTAGAAAGGAAATGAATGCAAGCTTTGATAACATCAGGTGGGCAAAGAAAAATAAAAAGAATTAGGACTCGTAACCATTTCATTTTTCCATGCAAATGTTTTAGCTTTTTAGTTATGCAGTCACAGAATCATATACTATAAGGAAGTTTGACACCTTTCTTTTGCAAAGTTTATTTTATTAATATTAGCATAATAAGTGTACTTTAACTTTTACATTTGATATTACTGCTTCCTTACTTTCTTCTCTCATTGCCTTAATTTTTACCTAGACTGCCTCTTTGTGAGGTTTTCACCCCAGTTGGCTTTTTGACCTAATTTTTGCCTAGAATGCCTCTTTGCGAGGTTTTCACTCTATTGGGCTCCCTTATTTTGCATGAGTAGCCTTGACAGGTTTTCAACTCATCAAAATCATTATTTTGTACATTTTTTTTCTAAAGGTAGTATTTCTTGAGACAATCCAGGTTTATAGGTTCTTTGAACTCCTTCCCTTCTAAATTCGAGATCTTCACAGCTCCTTTAGACATAATTTTCTTAACCAGATATGGGCCTTCCCAGTTCAGCTTGAATTTTCCTCTTAGATCAAAGGGAATGGGCCTGGCTTGCTTCATCACCCAACCTCCTTCCTTGATCGGTCTGATCTTGACTCCTTTATTTAAAGCCCTTGCAATTCTTTATTGATACACCTGAATGTAGTAGAGAGCTTTCTTCCTCCTTTCCTCCAAAGACAATAGCTACTTGTACCTTGCATCAGCCCATTCTGCTTTGGGAATTTGAGCTTCTAACGCTACTCTCAACAATTAGATCTGGGACTCAATTGGCATTACTGCTTCTCCTCCAAACACCAAGGAATAAGGCATTTCTCCAGTCACACTTTGCATGGTCGTGTTGTATAATTGAGTCTGTATCCTTATACCTAAATTCTCTTTAGATGGACAAAGTTTCGGCATAGGCTTTAGGCTTAATAACCATAAATACTCATGGCAACATTACAACAAGTAGGATTAGCGGGTACAACCTACTGTAAACTTCTATGGTCATTACATGCTGGGTTTTTGACATTTTGGTTTGGCTAAGAAGGCTCCCATAGAGTCGGACTCCCATTAACCATTACCGCGATGGTAGGAGATCCAGTCTGAGTTTCCTATTAAGCATGGCTAGTCAACCAATGCTAAGATGGTAAGCCAGGTAGGGCACCCAGTCATTGTGAGTGGTTCACTGATAATATAATCCAAGAAAATGGATTGGAATCATTGGATTGCATTATAAATGATACTGGGGTTTATAAGGACCCTAGAAAATGGAAAAACTACATGCAATGCAAAAGGAGAACAATAACTAGATTAATTAAAAAAAAATAGGAAATTGTTGGGAATTTTAATTCATTTATGGTCATTATGCCTAAAGCCTATGCCGAAACTCTATCCACCTAAAGACAGAATTTATGTATAAGGATACAGACTCAATTATCATTAGTGCTATTATTTGCTAGGAGAGTTTGAAAGAACGTTCTTACACGATGGTACTATCATCCCCTGTTGATGATATAAAGTACCCCAGCCTACCTAAGAAATGGAATATTAACCAAAGGAATACATATGTGGGAGAAATAAGGTCGGAAGGTCTGCCATTCGACAGTATTTGTTACGTGTACAGCTAACGAGTTTCCTTTTTTCCTTGTCATCCATACACGCATCTGCATCACATGTATACTGCTAACACTCTTGTGTTGCAATAAACATTGAGTCTTAGTCAGCCTGAAAATGAGTAGGAAGATGGTTCATTCGAGGCTATGTTAATTTGGGATAGTTTGATCTAAACAGAATTTCTAGACCAAGTCAAAACTTTGATATGGAGGCACTGATGGCTGCTATGAGAGTTATGATTAGAGAGGAGGTCCGGAATGTTGTTAACACTGACAGGGTGCCTAAAGATCCGCCTCCTACAAGGGAAGACAGAACTGATGACCATGATGTTATTTCAACCTTGTCTAAGAAAATGGAATAGTTGCACAATATAGCCAGGGGAAAGAAATCTGATATTGACTTTGACCAGGACATTATGGGGGTCAAAGGCATGAAGAAGTTACCTCCCAAGTTTACTATACCGGATATGCAAAAGTTTGATGGAACCGGGGATCCTAAACTTTACATTATGCAATATAGGGCCATCATGGTCACTACACCTTTAGATAATGAATAGAAAGTGGGGGTACTCCCTTTGTCCTTAACAGGGATAGCTCAAGACTGGTAGCACCAACTACCAACCACTATTCAGTCAGACTGAAAAGAGCTTTATGATGCTTTAATGGGTCAATACTCATGCAACACCAAGCTAGAAGTTTCCCTGAGAGACTTGGAGATGACTAAGAAGAGATATAACGAGTCATTTGTTGACTTTTTTACTCGTTGGAAAAACAAGGCAACCCTGCTCAAAGATAGACCTTCTAAAATGGACCAAGTTAGAATTGTGGTCTGAAATGTACTACCTGGCATGGTAGAAACCCTACAGAATATGAATCCCAAAACCTTTGGTAACTTATATGATGACGGGTTGTAGTGTGAGGACATAGAGGCTGAAAAAAAAAGAAGAACCAGAGAGGGAAATCTATCTATAACTACCCCTCGAGTGCAAAAATGGCTAATGTAAACCAGGTTATCACTAACTGAAAATTCTCCAATTTCAACCAACCCTTATCAAAAGTATTTGAAGACTTGAAAGACAAGGCTTGGTCAATCCTGAACCAACCAAATGTCCACCTAACCCAAATTTACCAAGATACAACCCTGATACTTACTGCAATTTCCACCAAACACCCGACATTCCACAGACAACTGCATCAAACTTAAACACACCATCCAAGACCATATTAAAGCCAAAAAAATCACCGACCCTGATTTCAATCCAAAAACAAGGGATTACATCTTAAAAAATAATAAAGATCCTAATCGAAGGGTGATGAACGCATTCTTGGTGTTCTTGAGGTTTCTTTGAGTTTGGATCTTCATATCGATGATTCATCCTCCCATAAACAATTAGAACATTCATAAACATGCAAAACAAGAATTAAAACAAGTTAGAACATTCAAAACAATATGAACAACCAAGAACACAATAAGAACATTAATAATAAATAAACAATAACAAAGGTTTAGAAAAAGCTTATGATCATCGTGTATGCATGATTTCTGGGCGCTTATCCCTTCAGATTTGGGTTTTAGAATCATTGTATCGTTGAATGCCTTAGAACTTTGTCAGAACTCCATGGGAACACCTTTAAAAAAAATCTTAGAGACAAGCCAGTTAGATCTTCTAAGAACAACTAGAATTGAATTTCTAGTGTTTTTCAAAGATTTAACCTTTAAATCCTTTAGAGAACAAGCTCTAAAGAAGATAGGCAAGCTAGAGAGAATTATCCTTGCTTCTTGAGTAGAGAGGCTCTCAAGAAGTTGTAGGATTTCTGGTATGAATTGGGAATGAATGATGGGAAGTTTATGTGTTTTTAAAGTGTTGGTGAAGGCTCTATTTATAGGTGTAGGTGGGGGCTGGTGAGTGATGAAATAAGGAAAAGAAATTAGATTGATTTGATTGAGGATTTGATTTTATTTGATTGAAAACACATAAGGAAGGTTTAAATAATTTGGATTTGATTTAGGTTGATTGAAAACCATTTTGGAAAGTTGAAATCTGATTTAGGGTGGCTTCGAGTGGGGAGAAAGTAAGATTAAAAGGCTTTAGGGTTTCAAAAAGACTAAAAAAGTGGGTTGTTCTTCGGATGGGCCTAAAGCAGAGGAGCACACCTCAAGCCTAGGCTGTGCACCTCTACCTTGAGGCGCACAAGCCCAGATTAAGGCACACTCCTCAGCCTAGAGACACACACCTATGAGCAGAGGAGTAGGCCTCATTCCGGTCATGTCCAATCTGTTGCGTGCTAATTTGGCCTATTTCTTAGCTCTGAACCTCTCTGAATCGTAGTCTAAACTCTGAATCAAGACCCAGAATATCAGGAATTGGCTCTAATGTGAAATCCAAAGTTAAAAACACTTTAAAATCAAATTAAAATAATTTTCAGAATAATCAAAATTCAAAAATTTGTTCAATAAATCAAATCAAATCCATTTAGAAAACATCATCAGAAGTTCTTTGGCATTCAAACAATGTACCTTGAGTAACAAAGTTACTCTCTAATAATCATCTGGGCTTCCAGCACTCCCATCCTACTTGCATCATAAAATTAGGTGTATACACCCGTGCTCGTATTTGTATTTAATTACCTGAGTTAAAGATTCTTAATGGCATCTGAAACATCTTTTCATTCTCTTAAACCATTCTTTGATGGTAGTGACTTTGCATATTGGAAGCTAAGAATACAAATTTACCTTGATAATGATATGGTTGATTGTTGGGACTATGTCCTAGAAGATTGGAAGTTGCCTACCCAAAAGATTGGTGATGAAGAGCAACTAATTCTAAGAAAAAGTTGGGTGGAAGCTTATAAGAAAACCAATGGGAAGAACCATAGAGCAATGACAATTCTCTTTAGTTCTCTATCTAGAGGGGAATGTTCTAGAGTTCAACATTGCAGAACTGCCTTAGATATTTAAAGGACTCTCTCAAATTACCATGAAGGAACTCAAGAAGTCAAGAATAAGAAGATTGAAATCATGGTGTATGAGTATGAGATCTTCAAAAGGAAGCCTAATGAGAATGTCACCATACTCACAAATCGCCTCCTCACACTAGTGGAGAACCTCAAGAAGCTTCGTAAGATCTACACCCTCTTGGATGTCAATAGAAAGATTATTAGATCTTTGCTAAGAAAATAATTTGAGGCAAAGATTGTTTCTATTGAAGAATCCAAGGATCTTGCCACCTTGAAAATAGATGAGCTCATTGGAAGCCTTCTCATCTATGAGATGAACCTTGCAAGAGATGAGGAGGAACAAAAGCAAGAAGAAAAGACAAGAGAAAGACCATAGCTCTAAAGGCGGTCAAAGCTTCAAGAGAGAAAAGTGATACTAAAGAAACAGAGGCAAGTGAAGTGGATATTGATGATGAAAAAGTTGCCCTTCTCACTGAGAAAGTCAAAGACTACTTAAGATTCAAATCGAAGGGAGGCAACCAAAATTCCAAAAGGTACAAGAAGGTATTGGGTGGCAAAAGGGATGAAGTCACTTACTATGAGTGTGGTAAACCGGGTCACATAAAATTTGATTACTGCAAACTCAAAAGGAGAGGCTCAAATAAAAATGAAGAAAAGAAGAAGGCCTACAATGCTACATGGGCTGAGATAAGCACAACCGATGGTGATGACGATGATGATGATAATGAAATTGCTAACCTTTGTCTCATGGCCATTGGAGAATCTTCCTATAATGAGGTAAATGTTTTATCCCTTTCTTTTATTGATTGTGATAATGATTGTGTGTATGAGGATGAGGACTTGATTGAGGCTTGATCCATTATGTGCAATGAATTTTACTCAAAATGAAGTTTTATAAAGATAAAAGCTCTAAAATGGATAAAGAACTCAATAACTTGAAATTGATTGTTGAAACTCTTAAGGTCTCAAATGATGACCTTAAGAAGTCTCTTCAAGAGGCTTTGATTAATACCTCTTCAATGAAGACTCTTGAAAAGGATAATAAATCTTTGAAGAAGGATGTTAAAGATCTCAACAATTCCATTTCCAAGTTCTATAAGGGTAAAGGTGCTTTAGATACTATTTTGAATTCTCAAAGATCATCTAGCTCTAGATATAGATTGGGTTATGAATGTTCTTCTACTTCTACACCCAAGCCTTCTAACATTTTTGTTAAATCCTCAATCCTACAAACATCTGTTGTCCGATAAGGAAGTGAAAGTCTCTAAGGCTCCTTCTAAGACTAAAACTCCTTCTAAGGCCAAACAACACACTTATGTAGCAAAGATTTATACTTACTTAAAGCCAAAGGAAAATCTTTCCAAAGGCAACAAGCTCATTGGCATGGTTCATCTACATTTAGACCAAGAGCTCATGCATATAGAAAGCCAAATTTACAATGCTTCTATTGCATGAAACATGGGCATACAAATAATA
Source organism: Bocquillonia castaneifolia (assembly GCA_948193215.1). Classification (NCBI taxonomy): domain Eukaryota; kingdom Viridiplantae; phylum Streptophyta; class Magnoliopsida; order Malpighiales; family Euphorbiaceae; genus Bocquillonia; species Bocquillonia castaneifolia. The sequence continues at coordinate 9,882 of CANYLF014577232.1, forward strand.
AATGTTTTACTAGGAAAGTCCATTTAAATCTCATTCCTATGGACTATCTTACCTTTAACCCCCAAGGACCCAAATATGTTTGGATACCTAAAGCTTAATTGTGATTGTATGTAGGTATGCTTTAAAACTATCAAGGGGAACAACAAATGGTACCTTTATAGTGGGTGCTCAAGGTACATATCTAGAAATTTAAGCAATTTCCTTCACTTAAAAAGAAAAGATAGTGGAAATGTAACATTTGGAGACAATGCAAAGGGCAAGGTGATTGGAATTAGCAAAATAGGTAACTCTCTATCTAGCACTTACATTGAAGATGTGTTGCTTGTTGATGGCTTGAAACATAATTTGCTAAGTGTGAGTCAATTATGTGACAGAGACTATAATGCAACTTTCAACTCAAAAGCTTGCTTTGTATCAAATCTAATGGATAACAAGGTGATTTTTAGAGGTTAAAGAATTAATAATGTCTACGTAATTGACTTAGAGAACCTTGCAAACCAAGATGTGAAATGTTTAATCTCAAATAATAACGACTCTTGGTCATGCTAGCATGGAACTCCTTGGAGAATTATGCAAGGATGAACTAGTCATTAGTCATCCAAAGATCAAGTTCTCTAAGGACAAAGTTTGTGGACCTCTTCAAATGGGAAAAAAACTAAGCCCTCATTTGCACTTAAAAATAAAATAACCACAACTAGACCTTTACAACTATTGCATATGTATTTGTTTAGACCTACTAGAGTTGCTAGTTTAAGTGGCATGTACTATGCATTTGTAATTGTTGATGATTACTCTAGGTACACTTGCATATGTTTCTTAGCTCATAAGGACAATGCATTTATTGCTTTTAAAAGTCTTTCCAAAAAGATTCAAAATGAAAAGGGTTTTGGTATTTCATCTATTAGAAGTGATCATTGTAGAGAATTTGAAAATGAATGTTTTGAGACATTTTGTGATGAATTTGGTATTTTTCATCAATTCTCTTCTCCTAGGACTCCCTAATAAAATTGGGTGGTTAAAAGGAAGAATGGAACTCTCGTGAAAATGGCTAGAACAATGCTTAAAGAATATAACCTTCCTTTATACTTTTTGGGCAGAAGCTGTCAACACTGCTTGCTTTATTTCAAATAGAGTTTTCAAAAGACCTTTAATAAACAAAACTTCTTATGAGCTTTGGACAGGAGGAAAACCCAAAATTTCATACTTTAGAGTTTTTGGTTGTAAATTTTTTATTTTAAACACCAAGGATAACCTTGGAAAATGTGATGCTAAAATGGATAAAGGAGTATTCCTAGAATATGCCACTTCTAGCAAGTCTTATAGAGTTTTTAACGGATGTTGTTTTTTATGAATCAAGCAAGCTTGATCTGAGAAAGGTTGTTGTTATTGATGATATTGTAGGTACCTTGGATGAACTAAACTTAAACAAGAATGAGGATGATCATGGGAACGAACAAGATCGACAAGATAAACCTCAAAAAACTAAGGATGAAGTGGAAGTGATAACTCAATAAAGGAGGAAACAGAACTACCACCTCACTTTCAAGTCCCAAACAATACAATTCATGATCTTCCAAAAGAGTTGAAATTCAAAAAGAATCATCCTCAAGACCTCATTATTGGAGACCCATCTAAAGGTGTAAGTACTCGTTCCAAATTTAATACTCTCAATAATCTAGCTTTCATCTCTCAAATTGAGCCTAGGGCCATTTGTGAGGCTTTGAATGATGAATGTTGGGTACTTGCTATGCAAGATGAACTCAACCAATTTGAGAGAAATAAGGTTTGGATTTTAGTTCCTAGACCAAAGCATTATCCTATCATTGGTACTAAGTGGATTTACAGAAAAAGAAAAAACTTGATGAGGATGGTACCAATGTTAGGACAAGGCAAGGCTAGTTAAAAGTGCATTAATTATGATGAAACCTTTGCCCCTGTTACAAGGTTAAAAGCTATTAGAATGTTACTTGCATTTGCATCATATATGGATTTTAAAGTATTTCAAATGGATGTTAAAAGTGCATTTTTAAATGGTTTTATTGAAGAAGAAGTTTATGTTGCATAACATCCTGGTTTTGAACATCATGAATTTCATCATCATGTTTTTAAATTAACAAAAGCTTTTTATGGTTTAAAACAAGCTCCAAGAGCTTAGTATGAAAGACTTTGTTATTTTCTTATTCAAGATGGTTTTTCAAAAGGAAAAGTTTACTCTTTTTATTAAAAAACATAACCATGATATTTTAATTGTTCAAATATATGTCGATGATATTATTTTTAGAGCGACTAATGAATCATTATGTGAAGAATTTTCTAAATGCATGACTAAGGAGTTCAAAATAAGTATAATGGGAGAGCTCAAGTTCTTCTTAGGATTGCAAATTAAAGAATGCAATGATGGTATCTTCATCAACCAAGCAAAGTACACTAAAGAACTAGCAAAAAGGTTTGGAATGGATGGATGTAAATCTAGCAAAATACCCATAATCACAAATATCAAGCTAGATAAAGATGAAAATGGTAAGCCAATTGATGAAAAGTTATATAGAGGTATGATTGGTAGTTTACTTTTCCTTACAGCTAGTAGACTAGATTTTATGTTTTTAGTATGTTTATGTGTAAGATTTCAATATGCTCCAAAAGAATCTCATTTAAAAGATGTAAAACATATTATGAAATATTTGCATGGTTCATTATATCTAGGACTATGGTATCCTAAAAATTCAAATTTAAACCTTATTGGATTTTTTGATGTAGATTTTGCAGGAAATGTTTTAAATAGAAAAAGTACCTCTGGTACTTGTCAGTTGCTTGGGCATTCTTTAGTCTCTTGGTGTAGTAGGAAGCAAATTTCTATTGCTCTTTCTACCGCTGAGGATGAATATGTATCAGCTGGACTATGTTTTGCACAAATCATATGGATGAAGCAACAACTTTTGGATTTTGGATTGAAATTCAATAATGTTCCTATTAAATATGGTAATACTAGTGCTATTAGTTTTTCCAAATGTAACGACCCGAATCTAACACATTGTAATACGGATTAATATATATAATGATAGTAATTAATCATAAATTAAAATCCAATTAAAAATTCCCTTCGAAAATAAACTTTTCTCTGAAAATAGGGTTGCAACGATCATTGTGAACAGTGCAACGATCGTTGTCAAATGTGCAACGATCGTTGTGGATGAACAGTGATCGTTGTAAAATACACGAAAATCGTCCAAAAATCCAGTAAGGTACACGAGCTCGTGGGAAAATAGCAACGAGCTCGTTGCAAATCAG
>CANYLF014581060.1:0-12526 GCA_948193215.1 Bocquillonia castaneifolia
TCAGTCTACAGGCTTGCTAACCTGCAATTGTGCCTCCGCAAGAGTTGAAACTTGGAAATAAAACCAGAAAAGGATGGGGAAGGAGTCTGAGAGTCATACCAATCATCCCCTTGATATCAAGCAATACCAGCCTTGTGTCATCTCTGCAACTGGAATTCATGGTGATACAGGAACACCCACCAAGAAGCGCCCTGTCACCTGTATGCAGAAACATTAGATTTACAACATTTGTGCCCTCGTTATGAGACAGGACCAAAATACCCAACTAAGTTGTAGAGTCGCACATTTAAAAATTTATTATTCCTTTTATAAATATAACTGAATCTGAGGAACATTTACAAGCTGTTTGCTCTCATCATCAAACAGGAGACCAAAAAAGATAGATACTTGTGTTGCTAACTGGGGCTTCCCCACTACCATCCAAAGGTTTGAACCAAACCAATGGATTAATCCAATTTTCAGATTCAAATGTCTATCTACTGTACAATTTACCAGTACTGAGCACCATAATCATTCGTTGAGATTCGAACGAGTGCTTGTAATAACCCTGATAGAACAAAGATCAGAAACCAGGGTTATTATGCACAAAATTGAGAAGCGATGTAAAAGGCCTAAAGCTCAGGAATGGCGGTCAATAAATCTTCAAGTGCCAAGGCTACTTCAGGATTACTACTTTCGTGATGACATTTTTCCCACTGTAAATGCCTCATGCTCATCTGAGACTTCAATATCCTAGGACAATGATGATTTTTAATTCAACAGTATCCCGGGAAATGTCTGTCCCAAAAAAATAAAATTGAAAGCAACCAACATAATTTTAGAAAACATGGCTCCACTTCTCTACTCCGAGTCCGAGTCAATAGAAAGATACAGCCGTGGTCTTACAGAACGTTTTTGGCGAGGAAATGTGAAAGGGCTATCAGATCTTTGCCGAGTTGCCTTCTCTGATCTACCATCATTCATACCAAGAAGCAAAGAAGCTGCAGAAGCAGGAATTGTCAGCACCAAGGAATACCATAGGTACATGGCAATATAGCAGAAGAGAATAAATAGCATAATCAAAGTGAAAAAAGGATCGGCATAATAATAAAACATTAATTACACGGTTCTATCTGAAATTCCACACAAGGTTTTATGGAAAGGGAACAAACCAGTGTCAGCCAAGGAATCCATGGCACCATCCCTCGATGGCATTTGCTGTCTTGAATTCACTCCATTTGCAGAAACTGAATCACCATGACAGCCAGTGGCACCACCGTCACCAAGTCTAAGAGAGATCCAATCCTCTGTTCGGACACCATTTGACACATCAGCCTGATCTCTTAAATCAGGCTGCCCAGATGCATCTGAAGGCCTAGTTGGAAGAAATATTTGAAGAGAAGGGTCTTCACCACCAAATGCTAAGGGATTATCAACCAAGCCATCGTTTATGTCGGTATCAGATCTGCCGATAGAAGAATCTGCAACTAAACTAGCAGGTCCCATAACAGTCTCTGGAGTTAATGTATAGCCATTCATTGACATGGGACAATTGATAGAACCGTGCTGTAAATCAACTAAGGCATCTGGAACATCTGAATTAAATAATTGGAACCCTGAGCCAGATTGGCTTCCAGGTGGTAGCTGCCAATGGGTTGGTATCCCAAATTCATCATCATTGGGACTCAGAAATGCCAAACCATTCCCAACTGTAGGGTCTTCAGAGTACGGATTTGCAATTCCGGGATGGGGCATTGAAAAAGCAGCCCCACCATCATCAGCTTGATTATTCTTGTAAGCAGTTGCCGATTGCACCAATATATCATCATCTGAATCACTAAGAACAATAACTTCTGCATCCCCTATCGGGGCAGAAAAGTTCCGGTCAGGGAATCCATATGTTGAATCTACATTCAAAGACAGAGAATCCAGTTCAATCCCATTGTTTGCGAAGTCAAAATTCCCACCACCATCCTGATTTACACTTGGATCTTCACCATCCCGACCACTGCCGTTCGCACTACTGCTCATAGGGATAATTTTCTGCTCAGGGTTTTCAAACCTTTCCTGCAATCTATTACCAGAAGAGGAGGTGTTCACATCCTCATGTTTGCTAACTTCCCAAAAGCCATTGCGGTTCTTCCTGATTCCGAGTTTCAAACTAGTACCATTATGACCTTCTGAAGTACCTTCCTGTTTGATCTGCTTCTCCATTTCCACTTTCAACTTGTTTTCTCCACCATTAGGTACATAAAAAGAACCATCAGGACTATGCCACTGCACAAGTTCACCAACATCCCTACGTTCAGCTTCAGTTTTTGTCTTTACACGCCAAGAACCATCAGGCTTGACCTCAATTTCAGTCGTGTCTTCGCCACAATGCCGCATCTGCACCACCAGTAAAGTAAATGATAAAATTTCACACAGCACCATGTTGAATAATAATGGAGGACAAAGATCCAAAAGCAATACCTTTGAAGCAACACGATTAAAATATGGATCGATTATTACATTTTCCAATGAGTAATTCTTGAGACAAATGGGGCACTGCCACTGCAAACAATCCAATTCCGGTTCAGGAACAAGAGAAACTACAAAGAAAACCAAAAAAATTTACAACGGAAATCAATAACTTGCCTTCCTAGAACGTTGATTCATTTCCACAAAAACTTCAAGATCAAAACAACCCATGTGAGCACAAGGTTTGAATCTTCCTGCAACCTTCATTCTTGAACCACTCATCTGTACATTCCATAAATAATGGAATCAAAAATAGATAAGAAATGTGCATACTTATTCAACAAAGTAATTGTTAAAGAACACCCTGGTTCCTAATCATACTCTACTTTGAACTTCTTAAAGCTTGTAATATGATGAACAAAGAGCAACCACCAATTCTTCTAAAAAAACATGGCAATTATAATGACACAATTTCCATGTTTAAAGGAATTTTCACAATGCTGACGGTCATAATGAAACAATGAATACTGTTCTGTAACAGAATTTTCAATAAAGACATTGTGAATCATATTGATATTGGAAATAGTAGCAAATCAGACTCTACCGGTATCAACCAAGTCAGACTCTGCTAACAAGAACTTTTAAGAACAATTCTCACTTGAATTGGTAAATTTGAAAGTAAATAAGCTAGATTCAATAGTGAGATGTCTTCTTATGTTTGGGAAGGTAAAGCGAATAAATGAAGTCAAAAAAGGTAGGTGAAGTTTGACATACAAAAGGAAACTAACTTATTCTCATTTTCCTATAATGTATCACCATAAAAGTAAATAAAACATCAAGACACAAAAAACCCATGCCTAAACAGAGGTATAATAATAGTCTGTTATTTAAAACCATGTGTTGTAAAAGAGTAAGAAATATTCAATCAATGAGATCAGATGAGCATTGACTATAGTGTATATGTATAAAATAATATATTATTCCATGATCTCAATTATTCACTATGACCTGCAAGCCATACTCCTGAATATGGAGCCTCCTAACAAAGCAAGCAAGGCTGCATTCGCCAACATAAAAGAAAAAACAACACAGAGAAACCTCAAATGAAGTAAACCTCATCCCTTGGGATAACTGAGAGAAACATACTCACTGACAATGTCCACAGCAATTAAAACCGCCTACTAGTCATGTTAAATACTATAAATGCCGTATTAATGATTCAATGCAAACAAATGCACTGCAACAATATATAGGGACTAGAGTTACCAAAACTTTACATTGGTTGCATATCATCTGCTCTGCAAGAGAACATAGAGCAAGGATGTACATCTGGAGGTATTCAATTGCTATTCAAAATGAGGATGGTGTAACTTACAGGACAACGAAGATTAACAGCAAAAGATTCTGCAACTACTTCCAAGTCACTGTCACTATCAGCATTATCTGCTGCTCCACCACCAACACAACGGCATACTCGAGCCAGTGCATCTTCAAAAGGTTCACCATCAGACTCCTTGGGAATCAAGTTGAGTATCTACAGAGTATGACAAAATAAAGCAAAATCTATAAGGATGAAATGGAGCCCAGAGGAAGCTACTTACTAAAGTACTTCATCGTATTCTGATAGGAAACATTTAAACCAACAGAACTACAGAACAAGTTGTTCGCTGGGTATTGGAGAAGAAATAAGTAATAATTACCTGCTGAACAGTTCGTCGCTTTACAATTCTAACTCCAAAACAAAAGGTACGAGCATCACATCCAGTTAACGATATCTTATTAATCCCATCTTTTGTACATGGTGTGATCTGATAAACAAAATAAAAAAAAAACAAAAATTAATAAATAAATTTATTATAATTTTCAAACCTGACAAGAATGATGGAATCATGTAGATAAAATCATAATTGACTGGCAAAATGCAGGTCTGATGAAGGCATCATCCACATATCAAAATTATGCATGTAAAAGGACAAAGGCTTACGATTGGACCATCATCACGACCATTTATCCCCAGTAGTTGTGAACCAGGTCTATTAATGGCACGGACAGGAACACCTGCAGGCCACACAATATAATTAAAATTGAAAAACAAAGAAAGATCCCAAAATAACAAAAACAGAAACAACTAGTATCATGTAATATATATGCCACATTTGCACGAAGGAAATTTCATTTATAAAAGATCTAGCCACCATACCATTGACCTGTAAATCTGCATACTGTGGCCACTGCATCCTAAATGAAACTTTATCATTCAAAAGCATGCACCAAGCCTGTAAAGCAACACATCAAAAGCAATCTTTCAGAAATCAATAAACAGAATTAATATACTGTAAAAAATACATAAACCAACCTACCTGAACGTCATACTCTTGTTTAGTCAATAAATCCTTGTCTGCCCTAGTAAGATGAAAAGTTCTCTCCACACTCTGCACTGGAGTGGAACTGGAAAACCATTATAAACAAAATATCAAATTGTAGTGACAACACTAATATGATCCAAACATAACATATAGGCATGACTATTCATTTGACCAACTAAAAATCATTAGTCATACCACAAGTACATTCAACTGTGCATCTGAACATGGACACAAGCATGAATCAACCATAATTAAAAATATCCCACGATTTTAAATCAGTGAATATAATGCCGGAAATAAATCAACTTCAGTTCACATATTTAACACATTTTCAGACAAGCAGAGGAAAAGCTAGGCAGGTTACACAACTTTTATAAGTACACAGTGATTATGCACTCACCCATCAGCCTGAATATTAGTGATCAACTTCACGGGAATTAAAGGATGTGCAATAGAAACCAAGAAACTGCACGTGAATAAAGACATCAGAGTGCTTTTTTTGGCTTGAAACAATAATAAAACACAACATATATGTTGGCCTAATGAAACCACTTTTTGCACAGAGTTAATATATAATTCGAGGCAAGATAACTATAAGAAATTATAGAATATTCAATAATGACAGCATCAGTTGGAATAAATCAACACAGCAAGCAATCACAACATTATTGAAAGTACAAAAAATCAAGAACTAACGAAACAAATATCTTTTATAACATACAAACAGTGATACCAGACTAAATTAACCTAATCGAACTTCACACCTCAGCAATTTAGCTTTCACCCAACTCTGGGGAGAGAGAGAGAAATCACATCTCATGTCATCAATTGATGACAACTCTAACTAGATTTATAGCACCATTGTCATTTATCCTACAATGGGATTCCCACCTACATATATTCACATGCCTATAATCATTCAACATGTGGACGATTCACATGTAATAGAATGTCAAACTATAGAGACCTCCCCACTTTTTCATGGAACAAAGACATCATATTTATTTCCTTTCAATTAATACAACTATCATGAAAGTATAGTTACACTTCCTGATTGTCAAACAACATTCTTCTAATATAGTACCTTTCTCCAGACGATCACAAAATGTAGCTACATCTTGTCTTCAGCGAGAGCATGTTTACATAACTATATTAAAACATATCTATGATTTAAAAAACGTCTAAGTGGATTAATCCAAAAGAAAAACACTAGATACTATAGTTGCACATACTAACAAATGTTATAGGTCCCCACCCCACCCCCTTCCCTTTCTTTTCTTCTCAGATGGATGACACTTACGGGTCAGCCCGGCAAAGCCGACAGATCTCACAATAAAATAATTCAGGAAGTTGCGGACTGCCCTCCAAAGGTTTTTCAGGAATTATAATGCAACCTATGTGCTGCCACACCTGACATCTGAGATCCTCACACTGCAAATTGAAAAAATACAACCACAAACCATGAGCAAATCATTCGAGGATAAACTAAAAAGCAGAGGTGGTGGGCAAAAATGAGAAAAAAATTGTGATTTATGTATTCGTACTGAAAATGATTGTGCATTAACATTAAATGGGCAGATTGCAAGATTGCACCACGCCATTGGGTAGTCTATACGTAGAAATATAGTTTCAAGATGCAAGTACCTCCACATTCTATTTCAATCATAGGCCTGGATAATTTGTGGGTTTGTGCATGCAATGAGGGAATCATACAAGACATGCACAAACATCTTACACTAGCCGTGTTTGAACTAGACTGCTGTAAGGGGCCAGATTATTTTAGGTAATCTCTTGAAGTGAAAGAAACAGTAAATATATTATTAAACATTTTCTAAATCTCTCTCACAAAAGAACATAGATATATGAACGTCAGCAAATGTAGAACAAGTATTATTTCAAGACAGATGAAAGTAATTCAAAAATATGCAATCAGAAATGTTCTATGTACTTGGTAAAGAAAAGTCAACTAGTTTTGCCACCTCTTCCTTTCCAATGATTCAAAAAAAAGGTCACATCTTCAATTCCAAACAGTCAGATTCTTACACAATCTGAAACTTAAAAATCACTTGAGCAAATTAAAATCTATCATAAACCTTAATCATAGATTCTGTCTCCAATGAGCTCCCACATGGACAGCGAACTTTTGTATCCAAGTGAAAGGAATCATCAATTTCTCCTTTAATAATTGTCTTACTGCTCTCCAAAACACCCTGCCCCTTTGATGCTAAATCAGTGGCCCCGGAAACCTGCATTTTTCTGGAGACAAGAACACAAGGAGCATGTCAAAAGCAAAGAAAAATACCAGATAACAAAATGCAAAAAAGTTGTAGCAAAATAGATTGAAAATGGTATACAAATTTTAGTATATTACACCTGAGACATTATTCAATAAACATACAGGCCCCTAAAAATGCTTGATGGAAGTTAATTATGCAATATCTAACCTGTAAATGTCTTCAACTAGTTTTGCCACCTCTTCCTTTCCAGCAGCAAGCTTCTTCGCTGATGTCTTTGGAACTGCATATGAACAGCAAATTGCTTTGTAATTAATAGAAAAGAATGCATGGTGAAAGACGATAACTAACAAATGCATCAACACACATACATGCATACACACCTAATTCTTAAAAGAGGTAAATCAAACTACAAAATTCAAAAATACTGACTCAAACCACTAAACATACAGCAAAGAGAGAGAGGTATAGGGAGTTAGTTTTCAGAGCTTTCTCAGAAGGCTCAACAGAAACAAAAGGCAAGTAATGAGCCAGGTAGAAACAAATAATGGAGTATGAGAATAAACAATGCATACAATTTCTTTTCATCATCCCAGCACCCAACTAGTTCAAATAAGAACAAATGTCATAATTCCACCATGCTTTATCCGAAATTAAAATGGCTTCCCAAAGTTTCAGGAGATTGCAAAACAAATGAGTTTAAATCAAAGTTTATGTTGTACAACTAAGGAATTATACTCAAAAATTCCCAAGTTTTTTGCCAGCAGGCGGTACTTCCTTTGCAAGAATTGAGTCTTAGAATCTCCTTGATGGTAGAAAGGATTCTTTCAACTGAGAGCCCAAATCGACTAATAAGTGCATATCCATATACAAATGGCAAGCATAACAAAACTATTAACATACAATCCTCTGAAAATAATGCATATAAGAACCTTACTGCTTGTAACCCCCTTAGTATCATAGATACACAGAACCAACATGTGCCTAACCAAACATAAAAGAGGACAATTCATGCAACAAATCAAACATTTATATCTCCAAACAGAAAACAGTTCAGGTAGGAAAAATTACCTTGGTCGTCGGTGAGAACAGCTAAAATTCGTTCAACAAGGTCCTACATTTTTTTAAAAGAAATGCAAAAAAATTACACAAAGAATAACAATGCAGTAAAATGACCATATATGAAGAGACAAGTGAATACAGTCTGCTGAAGCTTCTTACTGTTTTCAAAACAAACTGAAACAACAGAAAACACTCGAGGAAGTACAACACAATTACATAAGATACGTACAGGTAAATGAATGGATAGTAGAAACTGTAAGACAGTAGATAGCAGCAACGAGTTTTTCATTAAGTAAGTTTGATATAAACTTCAAGAAACATAAGCAAGGTAATTTAATATACCTGTTTCTTCCCTTGCTTTGGAAGACCTAGCTGTGACAAAACATCTTTAAGCTCTTTTATACGAAAATAAGTCAATTTATCCTACATAATCAACACACAAAAACGTGCTCAATAATAACAATAACAATAATTCACACCTTTTCAATATCATTTGCCACAGAAAATTAAACGCTTTAATAAAAAAAATTAAGAGTTTCTTACGCTATAAAGAACTAATTTAAAAAATAAAGTAAAAATTGAAAATAATACCTTGCACCTAGTCACCAAATCCATTGTTTTTCACTCTCAAAAGCTACAAACCACAAATTCAGTAACCTAATAATCAATAACAACACTTTTCACTTATTATACCATAATAACCACTCCATGCACTGTCTTTAAACAGCGATCGATCTATTCACAAATTTAAAACAGAAAAAAATTAATCAAATTATACAAATTAATATAAAATCAAACGACGACGTACTGATACAACTAAAAAAGCTTTTTTAAAAAAATAGACACTTACAGCGATGAAATGAAAGAAAAGAGGAGACGAATCGACTTATTTTAGGGTTTGCAGAGCTTTTTTTTTTTCTTTTTTTCTGAAACGCCGACTTCTCTTTGCGTTTTGTTTGGTGGTTTCGTTGTTAAAGCGTTTTGTTCTCTTTTTTTTTTTTTTTTAATTTTGACCGAAGGGGAAAGAAAGGAGGACGAAGCTATCCTACAATTACAAAAAGTCCCGGACTTATCGGCGATTATGAAATCCGGTTTATTAAACGGGAACACGTCCGGGTTCCGTTTCGGTACATTTTACTTTTCATGAATGCATCGTGATGCACGCCCTTACGTTATTATTTCTCTCTATACGTTGTGCTTTGTTTATTTTTTGAGCGGCTGTAGTTCTGCCACGTCGGTTATTGATTTAGATCAGAATCCTTGATAACTTTGTGGTCCACTTGATTGGAGAAAAAGTTTATTGTGATTAAATGATTTTCAACCGTCCGATTTTCGTTTCCGTGTCTGGAAACATGATAAGGAAGGATGTATGTGAGTTTAGGGTAATAAACCATTATTAGCTAAATAATTGTTGTGTTTGGGTCCCATCGAAACTTTTTTATGGCTACGATAAAGTTTTTCTGATTTGGTTAGGTGAAATGAATGTTTTTAAACCCGAACCAGACCGGCCGGTCGGACCAGTAAATCTGGGAACCGACCAGTGATTCGGTTCATAAACTCAAAAAAATCGAATTAATAAAAAAATCGGATTGAACTGGTCTAATCCAGATTGGACCGGTAGACTCGGTAAACCGGACAGACACTGGTTCTGTTAATTTGCTGCTGTTGTAATTCCTTCCGCCCCCATTAACCCTTGTAGCATTCTTAGGTTTTAACTTCACCTCGACCAACAAACAAAGAAAATGCCTTATAACTTCCTCAAAATCAGTAGATTAACCAACATTTATAATAGTCCAATAACAAATTAAGAGCTTATTTGGTTGAGCGGTTATATTCTAGCTGTTGGTGGACGGCGGATAGTCAATGAAGGATGGTGGACCGCGGATAGCTGACTGCAGACAGCTAGAAATTCTAGCGTTTGAGCGTTTAGTTATATTTTTACAGCCGATAGCGTTTGAAATTTTCAAACGTTGTTTTACCAAACACCTAATATCTAGTGAATGGAGTTTTAAACACTAAACGCCAACTCCGTCCGCTCAACCAAACGGGGCCTAAAACTTAGTTATTCAAAAAGGGGGAAAAAACTCATTTATAAACGTCCAATAACAAACTAAAACCTCTTTGTTCAAAAAGGGGAAAAGCTCATTTGGGCATTTCATCAAACAAGTTATGTACAATCACCAAATCTCTAACTCCTTAAGAATAAACAAGAAGAAAATCACTATAAACAAAAGAGTCATCAACACAATCAAATTTAATGATTCGAAAATGCACCCATTGCATTATTCTTGAAATCGAAATATGTTTTTTTACAAAAAAAAAAGAGCTTTTAAGTCATTAGGATAAATGAATCTTCTTCAATTTTTGACAAAAATAGAAAAATTAGTAACATATGTTTCTATTAGTAACAAACTAACAAGACGAAATAAAATGAAAATAAATAAATGGAATAGATGAGGAAGAGGGGTCAAAGATAATTACAGTATGGTTGATCTATTTATGTAACTAAAAAAAGAGGTTAAGATCCGTTTAATAATAATAATATGATAATTAATGATCATAGATAAAAGATTTCAAAAACAGGAAGGTCTAGGGGGAAGAGTATGATAAAAAGAAGTAGATAGAGTAGTCTCATAAGGAAGGAACCATTTGTTGTCGGCTTAACAACTTTTTTTGATATATTATTTGAAAGATTGAACCAGAACGGTTGAACCGGTCAGCCTATCGATTCAAGCACCGGTCCGGTTTTAAAAACATTGGGTGACATTTTATTATTGAAATAATTCAATTTTAATAAGTTTGTTTTAACATAAATATGATCCTTAGTTAATAATGTTATTTGTAATTTCTAAATATTATATACTAGCAAAAATATCTGAAATCCTGACCTTCAACTTTTTCAAGGATTGAATATAAACCAACTCATATGATTGTCTTTCTAAAATCATTATAATTTTGAGTCAAATTGTTACTATTTTAAATTTGATCGCTTTGATTCTCTTTTTTTTTAGATTGTGAATTTTAAATTTTAATTTTATGCTCTTTTAAAAAAATTTGTAAACAATTGAATGGAAGTGAAATTTATTTATTAAAAGCGTTAAACAAATTTAAATAAGTAATATTTTTTTACCTCATAATCATATTAACTCATTAAATCTTATGTTAAAGCTTCAGCTACAAAATCAAATACTATAGAGCTTTATACTCGATCAGACAATAAACACGCGGCCTTATAGAACATACGGACAACCGTATTCGCTGAACGATAAACAAAAGCAAAATTACAACTAGATAAAGTACTGAGCAAGTATTGACAATCCCTCAACAAACACAAACAAGTAAGAGTTCGGTTGAAACTCTTCATCCATTAGGTCCACTAAATGTGGGCAGTCTATTTCTACATGAACTTCTTGAAGACCTTTACCGTAGATATAAGACAATGCTTCCAACAAAGTCCAGGCCTTAGTGACCTCCAGATTAATGATGAGAGGTTGAGGAATAAGAACACCTGCTACCCAAGCTCTAATATGACCCTTTAGGATAAAAACAACTACCGATTTTTCATTAGTGGGATATGAGCTAGCATCTACATTCAACTTATAATTTCCTAATGCTGGTTTTTCTAGACGATTTCTCCACCTTTACACTGTTGTCCTGTTAGCTGGAAGTCAAATCTCTTTATTGTCCTCCCCATGCAATCATAAACGAGCTTGTTCTATTGGACACAACTCGCCAATCAGCTTTTTTTCCCTTCCATGCACTTTCATTTCGAGCCATCCATATGCTCCAACAAGTCACCACAAACAGCGATGAGAGTTGATCATCCTTCCCACCTGTCACACATCGCCTAACCAAGCACAATGTAGGCTATTTAAAATATATTATCACCTTTACATGTCATTATTTAATATGTATAATTTTTTTATAATAATCCTTTTAATAATATCATACAAATTTAAATAATATAAGTCTTTATGAATTTTATATAAATATAATTTAAAATTTATGGTTATATAAATTACCAAAAATCTCAGTACAATCTATAATAAAAAAACTTATTAATTATAATACCCAAATATTTTTATTATAAAATCTCATAATAAATTCATTACAAATAATTTCAAATATAAAACATATTTTTTTATATCCGATAATTTTACATTTTATACATGTTTATAAAGTACAAGATATATCTTCACATTTATTTTTATATACACAACCATATAGTTCTCAACAGTGTAGTGGTCAATTTTAGATACTTCACACTCTATTAACAATACCATCACTCTAGCAACTTCCTCCTTACTCTGATGCCCTGCTAACTGGAAAGTTTATGAGAAAATAATGAGTGAAAAACTCAATGAATAGATATAACAAGCAGAAAACAATTAAACTTTGAAAACTCGATATATATATATATATATA
>CANYLF014581387.1:0-11525 GCA_948193215.1 Bocquillonia castaneifolia
AATAGTGGTGAAGTATTTAAATAAATTTAATTTAAGATAACTATTTTGTAATTTAATTAATTTGGTATATTTGTGTAATAATAAAAGTAATAATTAGAAATTAAATATATCTAATAGTAATAATAATTAAATAAAGGAAAATGAGGGAAGGATCTAGATGCAACAAATAAAAGTTAGAATTAAGGGTTAGATTGCAGCAGAAGTGGAGAAAAAAAAACCCTTTCAGAACCTCAATTTTTCTGCTAGCGCTACAGTAGCACCTACCCTGTTCACCGTCGGTTCACCTGAATCTGACCACCTCCATCATCGTTCAACCTATCAAATCAAAGCCCGTGATGTTCTCATTATTTTGGTACAAAAAATTCCTGAAACCGTTATGTATTTTTGGAGAATCGGAGTTCGCAACCTTCGTCGCGGTCCGGTTACGTGGTTCACCATCCTCCGATCATTTTCCGGCCACCAAACCACTAAAAATGAACTCAGAATACTCCAAAACCTCTAAAGCCACAAGAATGTGACACTAACCCCTCCGCATTCTGACAAATCGAAGCTCATCGAAAAAACGGCGTTGGTGACGCTCTGGCCTTCGATCCGAGCACATCAGGCCATGTGGAGGCGCGTGAAGGTTGCTTGATGCTTACTAGTGGTGGTGCGCAGCTTCGGGTGACTTTAGGAGCCCTTTGGCTGCCACCCACGGCGGCGACTGAGACCCACGCGCCGCCACAGGCGGTGGCCGTGGGCCCCGGTCCAAAAATGTGTTTTTATATTTTATAAAAATCCAAAAAAATATGAGGAGTATTTTCTGTAACTATGAGTTTGTTTAATTCTTTACAGTTTTTAAATTAAAAATCCCCGAAGTAAAAAGGTGGTCTATGAAAAATTCCGGAATGCGCGAAAATTGATAAAGTTTATATGTTTAAACTTTAAATAGATAGTTTAAGTGTTAAATAGGTGAAAATAAGCTAGCAATGAATTTTTGATAATTTATAGTAATTAATTTAATTATTAAACGGTGTATGTTGTATGTCTATTAGTAGAAGGAATTTCATGATAACTGATTAAATATGAAGCAAAAAAGAATTTTAGATATTATTTTAATATTAATGATAGAGAATTGAAGTTAATATAGTTAGTGTAGTAATAGTAATGAAATATTTATAATTAATGATAATGATAAGAGTTAATAATTATAGTAATTATGAATATAGAATTAACAATAAGTTGATTAAATAAGTTAATCTATAAGTTAACGTATATTAGTATATGTATATGAATAAATGTAGGTTAAGTATTAATAATAATAATAATAATAATAATAATAATAATAATAATAATAATAATAATAATAGTGATGATATTAGTAACAACTATAATGCTTATAGTAATAGAAATAGTAATAAGTGATAATTGTGATATATATTAATTATAGGAGTTAATGTTGTTATATATATATATATATGGTCATATGTAATAAAACATAAATAAATATATAAATATGTATATAATTAATTAATTATTTGTTGGTACTTCAAATAAGTATAAGTGAATTGATTAAATGGTGTTATAAATTATGTGCAAATATATGTATGTTTATATAATTGTGTTATGGTAATTTAATAATCGGATTAATTAATTGAGTAATAGAATCGTTAGACAGTATATCAAAATGTTGGATGTTCGGACTGTAAGGACTGTTGGGACTATAAACAAGTAGAATTAATAGAATATAATAGTGCGATAATTTGAATAATGTGTAAATATAAATAACATGGTTTTGTTGTGATAACTGTTGTGCTTGGTAAGTCCGGGTAAACTGGTAGACCCGGCAGTTGGTGGAAAATATAGAAGTGTGTTTTAATTGTAGGATGGGCTCCACTTCGGTGGAGAGATATCCATTTTATAGAGGAGATGCTGCCGAATTTTTGGTAGGATTTTCTCGTAAAACGTGATATCGAGTTTAAGTAGAATTGTATTTGAACCCAATAATTTATAGGAATGGAGTATAAGGTTATAACTATTTAAATAGAAATCTAGAGTTTATTAGGAATATGATATTGTTTATACTCTAAGTTCTGTACTGTTCATATTCTATAGAGAATTTAAGATGCCAAGGCGGGTCCAGTGGATCAGGAGTGCAAGGAGGCGCACATTTTAATCTGTGAGTTAATATTATGTTTATATTATGCATATAGTATTTTGTGTGCTTTATTTATTTATTTGATTTCATTTAATAATATATTATATAGATATCTACATTAAATTATATTACTATGACATTATGATTGTGATTGTGATTGTGATGTGAATTGTGATATGATTGTGATTTGAAATGATGTAATTGTGCTTGTGGATGGTTGGAGGATAGTTGCGGAATGAGCTACCTGGTGGGTGTCACCAGGCTGTGTGCACACAGGAGTCAGGTACGTAGAATTTTATGAGTTCAGGACGGGGCTTGCTCAATGAGGGTTTCTCGGGCGTCGATCCTTTTTATTTATTTTTGCACTGCGGCTTGCTCGGTGAGGGCTTCCCGGGCGGTAGTTGCTTTTATATTCTGGGGCTTGCTCGGTGAGGGCTTCCCAGGCGTAAAATGAGATACTGTATTTTGGAAAAGGACCCGAGTGGATATAAGACAAGTGATGTGATTTAGGTTTGAGATAGGAGTCTGTTAGGTGTTCTGCTTCGGTCCTTCATCCTTGTATGCTCATTTGATTGTGATAATTACTGGTTTGGAAATTGATGGTGTAAAGTGCATATATGCATGTATATACTATATTAAATTTATATATATTGCATGACTTTGTGATTTAAGACTGTATAATATGAATATAATATTAATTCACTTAGTGAGGTCTGAGTCCCCTCAATTTATTGAATTTTTCAGGTCTTCCTAAGGAGTCGGACTCTTCCTTTGGTGTCAGCCTTGCAAATTTCTTTCTCTGCAAGGTTATTTATTTTATTTGTGTTTTATAATTGTCATAAATTTTAGGTACTCAGCAGTTGTAGAAGTTAAGCCTTGATTTTATATTAACAGAGGCATATGGTTTAATTTTATTCTTATTTATTTATTGTGAAATATATAATTATTGATGGTAAATATTAGTTATTGATTTCATGTTAATTTGGAAAATGATTTTAATATGTATGATATGATTTTAAAGTAAGATTAATAGCAGATAGTATTCATTTCAGGCTTGCTATGGGTTTCGGTAGCTTATCGCTTACCCATTCCCTAGCGCCGGTCCGACCCAGGTTTGGGTCGTGACAGTGGTATTGATTTTATGGGTCCTTTTCCTTCTTCATTTGGGCATAAGTACATTCTTGTTATGGTTGACTAAGTTTCAAAATGGGTGGAGGCAATTGCTTGATCTCACAATGATGCTAAAACAGTCATTTAGTTCCTTAGGAAGTTGTTTACCACGTTCGGGACTCCTAGGGCCATAATTAGTGATGGTGGTATTCACTTTAGAAACAAACCATTTGAGACCTTGCTTGCAAAATATGGTGTGCATCATAGGATATCAACTCCTTATCACCCACAAACAAGTGGGCAAGTAGATATTTCCAATAGAGAGCTTAAGGTAATTTTACATAAAATGGTCAATGCTTCTAGAAAAGATTGGTATAGGAAACTAGATGATGCTCTTTGGGCTTATAGAACTGCATATAAAACTCCCATTGGTATGTCTCCTTATAGACTTATTTTCGGTAAAGCATGTCACTTGCCTCTTGAACTTAAGCACAAGGCCTTTTGGGCCATTAAGTTTCTAACTTTTGATTCTATGTGTGTAGGTGAAAAGAGGATGCTTCAACTAAATGAATTGGATGACATCCGATTTCAAGCTTATAAGAATGCAAAGTTGTATAAGGAGAGGACTAAAAAGTGGCAAGATGCTCACATTCAAAGGAAGGAGTTTCATGAAAGTCAACAAGTACTTCTTTTCAATTCAAGATTGAAACTCTTTCTCGGAAAGCTCAAGTCAAGGTGCACGGGTCCTTTTAAGGTTTCTCATGTTTTCCTTTATGGAGTAGTGGAACATGAGAATTCAAGTGGCAAAAAATTCAAATTTTATGGCCAAAGACTCAAGGTGTATCTTGGTGGAGATATGGAGAAGATTGTATCTTTTTCATACATTGATTCAATAAAGTGACACGAGCTTGGGAAAGTCGTGCTAATGACTATAAACAAGCGCTTGTTGGGAGGCAACCCAACCATAATTTTATTTTATGCCTTTTAATTTTCTTGGTACTCTTTAGTTGATTATTGTGTTCAGTTTGAATGGTGTTTATGAGTAGGATTAGAGAGTCTTAATAGTGTTAATTTGGGTCCACTTGGTTCATGATTTTTTTACCTTGTTTGATTGCCTTGATGATCTTGATTTATTGTGTTGTTGTGGTTTTAATAGGTGATATGGAGCATTGGGTGAAAAGCAACTTTTTGGGGAGAAGGAGAAAAATATGGCA
The DNA here is from genome assembly GCA_948193215.1 of Bocquillonia castaneifolia. Lineage (NCBI taxonomy): Eukaryota > Viridiplantae > Streptophyta > Magnoliopsida > Malpighiales > Euphorbiaceae > Bocquillonia > Bocquillonia castaneifolia. Next base: position 4,462 of record CANYLF014581387.1, read on the forward strand.
GTGGGACAACACTATAGTGACACTAGTGCAACATCAGCTTGTGCTTATTTTAAAGGGAGGAACCAAAAATTCCAGAATGTCAACACTAGTGTCACACTAATGTGACACCACTTAAGGTTTGTTCTTAATAATAATAAAAAAGGCTTTTAAAAAAATTATGTATATATAAATAAATATTTTTTAAAAAAATTAAAGTATATATTATATATTGAAAAAAATATATATGTACATATATTTTTATTTTCATTTTCATTTTTTTAATTGTAATATTATATTAGTTATAATAATTATTTATATAGATGTATGAAAAAAAAAAGAAACCAAAAACCCAATTACCTAAAGCCCAAGCCCAATCACCATTCACCCAATTTACTAACACCCAAGCCCAAAAGTATTCAAATACCAATTTCTCTCATCTACAAAAAATGGGGGCAAAATTGAAAACCATTTGCTGTAACCTAAAATCCCACTTCCTTCTTTCTTCTTCGTCTTTTACTTAGCCCTCCATCATGAGCCACCACCCAACTTAACACTCAAAAGAGCCATCAAACTTTTAGTATTTCCCATTTTATTTTACTTTACATTATTTGATTTTATTTTTTTCTTTTCTTTTCTTTCTTTCTTTTTATTTTCTCACCAAAAATAAATCACCCAAGCTCTGATTTCTTCTCCTCTCAAGATCATTAAATAATAATAATAATAATAATAATAATAATAATAATAATAATAATAATAATAATAATAATTCAAGGAAAAATGACGACCCCTCGACGAAGCATAAGGAGTGTCAGACGAAAATCACCATCTCACCGCCGGCAACAACTGTCTACCTCACCTTCTCAAAGCCGACCAATTTCCCAGTAGACCCGACACTGCCTCCTTCAATTTCAGTCACAACAGAGGAAGGAAATGCTTAAGTCACTAAAATCAAGGCCTGTTCAACCAAATAGGTGCATTGATTATGAGGCCTGTATAGCATTAGGGATTTTTGAAGAGGTAAATCATCTGATTTCCAATTCCAATTTTCCCTCTTGTTTGGTATTATTGAACCTGCTTACAGAGAGTTGTTATTAGAATTTTTCGCTTCATTTGAATTGAACAATGATACTGGTGGATGGGATGTCCCTGGGGCTTTTAACTTTAGATTAGGTAATCAGGAATTTGCGATGTCCCTAGATGAGTTTGGTATTAAACTAGGAATGTTGCCAGCTGATTTTGTTGGGTCTGAAATGAAACAAAAATGTCTAAATGAATTTCCTGCTACTGTTACAGCTTCTGATATTTGGAAATCATTTTGTACTGATGAATGCCAAATTTTTAAACCTAGTAAGACCAAAATCCCAAGTCTGCGTTCCTCTGCTGTTAAATACATATATAGGCTGATTGCCTATACAATTACAGGGAGAAAGAGGAGTGCAGGGGTTGTTCAAAATAATGACTTATTTTTCCTATACTGTATGTCCAAAGGAATCCCTTGTCTTTTTAGATCCTGTTTTGCCAAATACGTAGTAGACAGTAGGATAAGAATAGATGGTGCTATTTGTGGTGGTTCCTTTGTGATGAGGTTAGCAAAGAACCTCGGTGTTTTTGATAAATTTGCAGGTACCCTTACAGTGGCATGCCAAATGCGTCCAATTAATATTAAAGCCTTACTCCACATGCGCATGATTGAGGAGAATGATGGCAGGTACATGTTCACGAAGGGAGATCAAGGAAAGCTGCAACAACCAGTAATGGACATTCCAGAGTCTTCTACAATAGCACAACAGAAGGGAAAGCAAGGAAATGAGAACCACCCAGACCTAATACCAACAGGAATTGAACTACAGCTCTACCATATTCGGCGGCAGTTGTAATGACACAACAAGAACCAAGCTCGATTCTGGGACTGGCATACACAGGCAACAGGCACTCTGTTCATACATATAAATCTTCCACCACTAGAGCCTCTATGTGAGTGGTCTGATTCTAATTTAGAGGGGGAAACTAGAGACCCATGATGGGCAGCCTCACTTGATTAAGACTTCCTTATACCTAATCTTTCTACCTTTTTTTATCCTAGGATGTTAGCTACTTTCTTTTGCTTTTTATCTTGTTTTGGACATGTTATTTAGGACCACACATATTCTCTACTTATCTTGGCATGTACTTATTTAGGATGATTTCATAACTTAGGTGGATAGCTTTAAGGTATAAGGTACTATTAGCTCTTTTATATGCCTATATTTTGTTTTAATGCTAGTACCCTTATATATATATATATATATATATATATATATATATATATATATATATATATATGTTTTGTTCACTTTATTATCTTTCTTTTAGTGTGTTGTATGGTGAATGAAGTAGGTACCCATTTTTCACCATTTAGCAAATTGGCAGCAAACAGGGTCACCAATTACGGGAGTTTCATTATCCCTAACTCTCTTATTTCTTTACCTCCTATTATGCCTTTGTGTCGCATTACATTGAGACAATGTAAAGTTCAAATGTGGGGGAGAAATTGAGAGTGTTTAGGAATTTTATGGAGCTTAGAAATGATGTCTCTACTTTTTATCAACAAGATGGGGAGACACTTTATTAGTCTTGGGAGAGATACAAGGCGTTGCTTAGGAAATGTCCTCTTCACCAATTGCGTAAGTGGATTATTGTACAAACCTTCCACAATGGGTTGGGTGAGCAAGCTAAAAGCACACTTGATGCGGTAATCGGTGGATCTTTTATGACAAAGACGGTTAATGATGCTTACAATTTGATTGAGGAGATGGCTACCAACAACTACCAATGGGCTATGGATAGGAGTCTTACTAAGAAGCAAATTGGGAAGCTTGAACTTGATCAAACGACTACTATCCACACACAATTGAGTGCCTTGACTAATCAACTTAAGGCCATGAGTTGCAATTCAGTTGGTTCAAGCATAAGCTCTAAAGTTCCTTGTGAATTGTATGGAGATATCACTCATGATATAGTGAATTGTTCTTTTGGGAATCCGTTTGCTATGAGTTCTAGTAAGCAAGTCAACTATGTAGGAGGAGTCTTCTAAGGCAATGTTGAAGGAAGGTAAGTGAACAACCCTTACTCCAACACCTATAACCCCGGATTGAGAAATCATCCCAACTTCTCTTGTGGTGGTAATCAAGGTCATAAACCTCAAGCTGCTCCCCGTTTTCAACCCCCTCATCAACAACCCCATCAACAATCTTAAGATAGGAGTGGTTCTTTGGTAACTAAACTTGACAAGTTTATGGATGCTTTGGGAACCAAGATGAATTCTCAAGATGACACCATCAATAGACTTGAGGCAAGACTTGAACAAGTGGCAAAGAACCAATCAGCATCAATCCATAATTTAGAAGTTCAAGTGGGGCAATTGGCCAATGCAATGACCTCTAGAACACAAGGTAGCCTTCTTAGCACAAGTGAGCCTAATCCAAAGGAGCATTGCAAGGCCATCACACTAAGAAGTGGCAAGGAGCAAAGCCTAAGGAGAAATTACTTGAATAAGTGGAAGATGGTGAATAACCAAAGCAAGATGTGGAGGTTCAAGAAAAGCCTCAAGAGCCTACTCCTAAGGTTCCTCAAGCAAATTATCAACCAAAGGTGCCATTTCCACAAAGGCTAAAGGGAGCTCAACAAGAAGCTAAAAAATCAGGGTTTCTTGATATCTTCAAAAAGCTTCACATTAACATTCCTTTCTTGGAGTCTCTTGCCAACATGTCTATCTACACCAAATTCCTCAAGGAGATTGTATCCAATAAAAAGAAGCTTGAAGAATTCCAAACAATTGCCTTGACATTGGAGTGTAGTAGCCTTTACTCCTCTTCTCTTCCCAACAAACTCAAAGATCCAGGGAGTTTTACTATACCTTGCATTGTTGGTGATCATAAATTTTCTAGATGTTTGCTTGATTTAGGTTCAAGTGTTAATTTGATGCTTTTGTCTATTTATAGGAAATTGGGCATTGGATACATTTCACCAATAACGGTTTCTCTACAACTTACGGAACGTTCGCTGAAGAAACCAGTGGGCATAGTGGAAGATGTTCTAGTAAAGACTGGAAAGTTTATCTTTCCCCTTGACTTTATGGTCCTCAATTGTGAAGTGGATCGGAGTGTTCCATTAATCTTGGGATGCCCTTTTATGAATACAAGTAAGGCTTTGGTGGATGTCCACGAGGGGAGGATTACCTTGAGGGTTGGGGGTAAGAGTATTAATTTTGATGATGGGGAGGATGATGTTTGTATGAGAGTGGATGTAGTTGATGATTGTGTGAGAGAAATTATGGGTAAAAGCAAGGGGGAGAGTGAAAATAAGTTAGAGGAGCTTAGGGATGATCTTGAAGAGGTAGAGAACCCTACTTTTGAACCTCTTCCTTCTACCTTGAAACCCACCCCTCCATCTCATGTTCAACCACCACAATTAGAACTAAAACCCCTACCATCCGCCCTTCAATATGCTTTCATGGGAGAAAAAGAAACATTACCCCTCATTCTTCGTACCAATTTAAGTGAAAAAGAAAGGAAGATAGTGGTGGATATAATTAGTAAGGGGGGTAGAATCATAGGCTATCAAGTCTTGGATATAAAAGGGATTAGTTCTAACATTTGTCAACATAGGATCTTGATGGAAGATGATCTAAAGCGTAGGGCGGAAGCTCAAAGGAGACTTAATGTGAACATGCAAGAAGTTGGGAGAAAAGAAGTCATAAAGCTCTTGGATGCCAGAATCATCTATCCCATCCTGGATAGCACTTGGGTGAGTCCTATCCAATGTGTTCCAAAGAAAGGTGGCATGCAACTTGTTGAGAATGATGATGGGGAGCAAATATCTATTAGATTAGTAATGGGATGGAGAGTTTGTATTGATTATAGAAGGTTGAACTCCGCTGCTAGAAAGGACCTCTTCCCTCTTCCTTTCATTGATCAAATGCTTGAGAGAGTAGTGGGACATGCCTACTATTGCTTTTTAGATGGCTTTTCGGGTAATCTTCAAATTACAATTGCCCCGGAAGATCAACACAAGACCACTTTTACTTGTCCTTACTCCACTTCTGCCTATAGGAGGATGCCATTTGGTCTTTGTAATCCACCCGCCACTTTTCAAAGGTGCATGATGGCTATGTTCTCCGATATGGTAGAAAAAGGCATGGAGATTTTCATGGATGACTTTACCATTTATGGAGACGCTTTTGAAGAATGTCTAGTCAACTTGGACAAGGTGCTTGAAAGGTGTGAGAAGTATGACTTGGTGTTGAATTGGAAAAAATGTCACTTCATGGTCAAGGAGTGCATTGTCTTGGGTCATAAAATCTCATCTAGAGGTATTGAAGTTGATAGAGCCAAGGTGGAAGTCATTGAGAAACTACCATATCCTACCACAGTGAAAGCAATTAAAAGTTTTCTTGGGCATGTCGGATTCTATAGAAGATTCATCAAAGACTTCTCTTTAAATGCAAAGCCTTTGTGCAACCTCTTGGGAAAAGATATCCCTTTTTAACTTTGATGAAGCATATGTGAAGGCATTTGACACTTTGAAGAAAGCTTTGACAACCACTCCTATCATCACTACACCGGATTGGTCACTTCCATTTGAACTCATGTTTGATGCTAGTGACTATGCTTTGGGACTTGTTCTTGGCCAAAGAAAAGACAAGCTTCTTAGAGTGGTGGCTTATGCAAGCAAAACTCTTACACCGACTCAAATCAATTATGCAACAATGGAAAAGTATATGCTTGTAATTATTTTTGCATTTGATAAGTTTCGGCCTTATTTACTTGGTTCCAAAATGATTGTGTATACCGATCACTCGGCAATCAAGTATCTAATGGCCAAGAAGGATTCCAAGCCTAGACTAATTCGTTGGGTTTTACTTTTACAGGATTTCAACCTTGAGATCAAAGACAAGAAGGGCTCAGAGAACTTGGTGGTGGATCATCTTTCTAAGCTACCATGTATGACGGATTCGATGTTGGTAAGTTGTGAAATTAATGAAAAGTTCCCCAATGAATCCCTTATGCATATTGAGGTAAGTATCCCTTGGTATGCCGACATTATGAACTATTTGGCTTGTGTGATTTCTCCTCATGATTATAGTCATCAACAAAAGAAAAAGTTAAAGCATGATTGTAGGTATTTTATTTAGGATGAACCATTTCTTTTCAAGTGTTGCAAAGATGGCAAAATTCGTAGGTGTGTTCCACATGAGGAAGTGCATAGCATTCTTAGTCATTGTCGTGGTTTGTCTTATGGTGGTCATTTTTGTCCTTCTAAGACCGTTGCTAAAGTGCTTGAATGTGGATTTCATTTGCCTAGCATGTTCAAAGATTGTAGGGATTTTGTGACTAGATGTGACCAATGCCAAAGGACTGGTAATATTTCCCGTATGACTGAGATGCCCTTAAACAACGTTTTAGAAGTTGAAATATTTGATGTTTGGGGTATTGATTTTATGGGTCCTTTTCCTTCTTCATTTGGGCATAAGTACATTCTTATTACGGTTGACTATGTTTCAAAATTGCTTGCTCTCACAATGACGCTAAAACAGTCATTCGGTTCCTTAAGAAGTTGTTTACCACTTTTGGGACTCCTAGGGCCATAATTAGGGATGGTGATACTCACTTTAAAAACAAACCATTTGAGACATTACTTGCAAACCATGGTATGCATCATAAGATAGTAACTCCTTATCACCCACAAACAAGTGGGCAAGTGGAGATGTCCAATAGGGAGCTTAATGCAATTTCACAAAAAATGGTTAATGCCTCTAGAAATGATTGGTCTAGGAAACTAGATGATGCTCTTTGAGCTTATAGGATTGAATATAAGACTCCCATTCGTATGTCCCCATATAAGTTTGTTTTCGGTAAAGCATGTCGCATACCTCTTAAGCTTGAGAACAAGGCCTTTTGGACCACAAAGTTTCTAGATATTGATTCTAAGTGTGTAGGTGACAAGAGGATACTTCAACTTAATGAGCTAGATGAAATTTGATTTCAAGCATAGAGAATGCAAAGTTGTAGAAAGAGAAGACTAAAAGATAGCATGATGCACACAGT
>CANYLF014582069.1:0-10035 GCA_948193215.1 Bocquillonia castaneifolia
ATAATATTTATGGAGTGATATATATATATATTGTAATATGTATAATATTAATGCTTTGGTTGGTTTAATGGATTAAAGGCTTGCTATGGGTTCCGGTAGCATATAGCTTTCTCGTTCCCTAGCGCCGCTCATGTAGCCTGGGATTGGGTCTTGACAAAGTTGGTATCAGAGCTTTTGGTTTTATTTTTATAAATTTAATTATATTGGGTGTCTGAGTCTTTTTTAAAAACTACTGCAGCACATGATTCGTATTTGTCCTTGTTCAGTCTTCTTTGCTTTTAGATTCAGCGTTCCATTAGAATTTGTATTGTTGTTATAGTATACGTGGTTTATTTTTAGAATGCCGCCAAGAAGATGAAGAAATGTACCACCTCCACAAGCGGAATCAGAAGATGATGCTAGCTCACAACATGGAGAAATTCCTCCTGTTCAAGAGGAACCGGAACAGCCTAGGCGTAGAGGTAGGCCAAGGAATGCGAGGAGGCACCGACGCGCTGAAGAGAATCTAGAAGGAGGTGAAATACTCGAGCAACCCGCACAGGGATTCATTGGGGTTGACCCAGTTGCTTTGGAGGCCATGGCTAGGGTATTGCCTAAGGACTGCAACTGCCTTGGCAAATGACTGATTTAGAGGGAACCAGTATGTTTATTAGGAATTTTAGAGTTCCTTTTGATGGCACAAGGGACGTTCTAGACTTTCTAAATGCAATCAGGGGACGAGTCAGGATGGCGGAGAGTAATGCACAAAGACTACAGATTGTAGAAAGCTGCATGGAATGTGAGGCTTTAAACTGGTTTATTTCTGCTATCAGACTAGTTATGGACACTATTACATGGGAGGAGTTTGAGAGGAGATTCGAACAGCATTATCTACCACCAAATGTTCAGTTTGAGAATAGGTTGGCTCTTACACGTATATCCCGGGACCGAAATGAATCTATCGAGAGCTACACAAATAGATTCCGTAGGATGATGAGATTTGCTTGTCTCTTAGTACAGAATGAGCATGAGTTAGTGCAGATGTATGTATTTGGGTTGGGCCCAGAGTATGCTAGCATGAGAACACAGGGATATGATCTCGACTCCATCTATATTGAAGCTGCAGCAATTGAACAGAGGCTTAGGAGGTACATGACTTCTGGATCTTTTGGTACTAGTAGTTCTAGATCTGGAGGTCAGAGTAGTGGGTATGGAGGATAGTTTAGCAGGGGTACACAGTAACCCCAGGTGACTGTTCAGGTAGGATCTGATGGAGGCCAGACTGGCTATGCTCAGGGGACTTCCTCGACTTTTCATAGGCATAGCAGAGGAAGACATAGTAGACATGGACGTAACAATGCATTCTTTAGAGCCGGTAGCAACAGTAGTGTTCAGAGCACCGGTTATGGTAGTTTTAGTTATAGCAGTTCTAGTTTCGGTTCCAGTTTTTGTCAGAATTATGGAAGGGTCCATCAGGGACCATGTTATCTGGCTTCGAATGCATGTTACAGGTGTGGTCAACCAGGCCATTAATTATGCTAGAAGTTATCCGGTTTATCCTTCTCCGAACCAGACTCAGTATCACCTGGTTTCTACAGCATCCAGTATGGTTCAACCACCACAGCCACGACCTTAGTTTCCTACTCCTTTCAGATGAGGCCATTATCTGGCAGGACTTTCTCAAGGTAGATCTCAGATGACCGACCAGCAGTGCAGAGGTTTCGGGGGAAGGAACGGAGATAGATTTAGTGTTAGACCAGGTGGCAGAGGTACAGGATAGGCATCCACTTCACAGCAGGGTGAAGGTCAAGCTAGAGTCTTTACACTTACACCACAGGATGCTCAAACTTCAAATGCAGTGGTGGTAGGTTCTATTTCAGTGTGTGGTACAAATACTTTAGTTTTATTTGATCCCGGTGCTACCCATTCTTTCATTTCTCCTACGTTTACATCGAGGGTTAGTTGCAAAGGTACTAGGATGACGACTCCACTGTCAGTGTCCACTCCATTGAGTGAGGCTTTGGTCACTAACATTGTTTTTTTGATGTGTTCTGTGAGAATTGGAGATAGGGAGATGATGGCAGAATTAATACTATTAGATGTGATGGATTTTGAAGTAATTTTGGGAATGGATTGGCTTTCCCAACATTATGCTACCTTGGATTGCAGAAGGAAAGAAGTAATATTTAGAATACCCGATGAGGAAGAATTTAGATTCAGAGGCGAAAACTACAAAAGGCCTCAAAACCTAATTTCTATTATTACTGCTAGGAAGCTGATTAGACGGGGATGTCAAGGACTCTTAGCAGTGGTCAGAGATACTATAGCAGCAGCCAAAGATGTTAATGAAGTTCTAGTAGTGTGTGAATATCCTGATGTGTTTCCAGAGTAATTACCAAGGTTACCACCTGATAGAGAAATAGAGTTTTATATTAATATTGTTCCCGGAACTGCTCCTATATCTATACCACCGTATCGGATGGCTCCAGTAGAGTTGAAGGAGCTTAAGGAGCAATTACAAGAGTTATTGGATAGTGTTTTCATCAGGCCCAGTATTTCTCCTTGGGGCGCACCTGTTCTATTTATGAAGAAGAAAGATGGATCACTCAGACTCTGTATTGATTATAGAGAATTAAACAAAGTGACGATCAAGAACAGTATCCTTTACCATGAATTGATGATCTGTTTGATCAACTTCAGGGAGCCCAATATTTTTCCAAGATCGACTTGAGGTTGGGATATCATCAGCTGAAGATCAGAGAGGTAGACATTCCAAAGACAACATTTCATACCAGATATGGCCATTATGAGTTCCTAGTGATGTCATTTGGGCTGACTAATGCTCCAGCAGCCTTCATGGATTTGATGAACAAGGTATTCAAGCCATTTCTAGATAGATTTGTAATAGTCTTTATTGATGGTATTTTGGTATATTCGAGGAGTGTGGAGGAACATGAGCAGTGTATGAGGATAGTGTTGGAGACTTTGAGAAGAGAGCAGCTATACGCTAAATTCTTAAAGTGTGAATTTGGGTTAGACAGTGTGGCTTTCTTAGGATATGTGATGTCTAAGGAAGGTATCTAGGTGGATCTGAAGAAGATAGAGGCAGTGATAGATTGGCCTAGACCCACTACGGTTACTGAGATCAGAAGTTTCCTGGGTCTAACAGGTTATTATAGGAGATTTGTACATGATTTCTCCCATATTGCAGCACCATTGACCAAGCTGACTCAGAAGAATGTTAAATTTGAGTGGAATGAAGCTTGTGAGAACAGTTTCCAATTATTGAAGGAAAGGTTGACAACAGCCCAGTGTTAACTTTACCTTCTGGAGTTGATGGCTTTGCTATTTATTATGATGCTTCACGAGTGGGGTTAGGGTGTGTGCTGATGCAAAAGATGCATGTAGTAGCTTATGCTTCTAGACAACTAAAGAATCGTGAGAAGAATTACCCTACTAACGATTTGGAATTAGCAGTAGTTGTATTTGCATTGAAGATTTGGAGGCATTATCTATACGGTGTACCCTGTGAGATATATACGGATCACAAAAGTTTGAAGTATATATTTCAGCAGAGTAACCTAAACATGAGACAGGTTAAATGGTTAGAGTTGCTGAAGGATTATGACTGTTCAATTTTGTACCATTCGGGGAAAGAAAATGTGGTAGCAGATGCCTTGAGCAGGAAATCAGCTGGGAGTCTTGCTCATATCAGTGTACAGAGGAGGCCTTTATACAAGGAGATAGATCAATTGTTTGATCAAGGTTTGATATGGTGGTTAGACGATTCTGGATGTTTGTTAGCACAATTCAGAATTAGATCTGTGTACTTAAACAGAGTAAAGGAAGCTCAGTTATGAGATCTAGAGTTACAAAAGATTCACACACAGGTACAACAGGGAGTAATAGAAGGGTTTAAAATTGATGGTGATGGTATGTTGAGGATGGGTAACAGAGTCTGTGTTCCGAAGGTGGATGAATTACAGAAGGAAATTATGGAGGAAGCACATTATTCACCTTACAGTGTACATCCTGGTGCAACCAAGATGTATCATGATTTGAAGAGTATGTATTGGTGGAGTGGAATGAAGAAAGATATAGCTGAATTTGTATCCAGGTGCATGACTTGTCAGAAAGTGAAGCTAGAACATCAGAGACCTTATGGGTTACTGCAACCACTACCCATTCTTAAATGGAAGTGGGACATGATCACCATGGATTTTATGACCGGGTTACCCCGTACTCGGAGTAGATTTGACTCGATTTGGGTGATTGTGGATAGGTTGACTAAATCAGCTCACTTTATACCTGTAAAGAAGACTTGTACTATGCAGAAGTTAGTTGAGCTGTATATTTAAAAGATTATACGATTACATGGAGCTCTAGAGTTGATTGTATCAGATAGAGATTCTAGTTTTACTTCGATGTTCTAGAGAGAACTGCAAGCGGCTTTAGGAACTAGGTTGAATTTCAGTACAACTTTCCACCCACATACGGACGGGCAATCGAAATGAACTATACAGACTTTGGAGGATATGTTATGGATGTGTGCCATGGATTTTGGTGGAAATTGGGATCTTAATATTCCATTGATAGAATTTGCCTATAATAACGGCTATCATGCGAGTATTGAGATGGCACCGTTCGAAGCATTATACGACAGGAAATGTAGATCTCCTTTGTGTTGGGACGTTGGTGAGAGACAGCTGATTGGACCTAAAATGGTTCAAATCACATCAGAGAGGATTCCATTGATACTGCAGAGGTTAAAGACTGCATTCAACAGGCAGAAAAGTTATGTAGACCCGAAGAGGACAGACATTTCCTTTGATGTTGAAGACTGGTTATTTTTGAAGGTGTCACCTATGAAAGGCGTAATAAGATTTGGTAACAAGGGCAAATTGGCACCGAGATACATTGGTCCGTACCAGATTGAGGCTAAGGTTGGTGAAGTGGCATATAGATTGACTTTACCGCCAGAGCTTTCTAGGATACACCCAGTATTTCATGTTTCGATGTTGAGAAAGTATATTTCAGATCCTTCACATGTAATCCAGACTGATGATGTGGAGATTGGGGAAGATCTGAAGTATGAAGAGTACCCAGTGGCTATCATTGACCAGCAGGTGAGAGCTGAGATCCAAGTCGATCCCTATGGTGAAAGTGGTGTGGAAGAATCACTCTGCTGAGGACTGTACCTGGGAGTTGGAGCAGGACATGAGAAAGCAATTTCCTCACTTATTCCTACAATAAGGTAAGATTTAAATTCGAGGATGAATTTTATTAAGGTGGGGAGAATGTAATACCCGTAATTTTTGACATTAGTTTTCTTTGAAATTATTTATTTTAATTCAGGATTAATTAATTAAGCTCGGAAATAAATTTACTTTCCCGAAAATTAATTAATTGATCCGGCATTAAATTAAACGGGTTTAATGTTCAAAAATTAAAAATAATAGTTCAGGATATTATTTTAACATAATTTTCTACATGAAAGTGTTAAAATAGTATATGAACTCATCCGAGTTCGGGATGAGAAGTAATTAAGGAAAAGGACTAAAATGAAAATAAGAAACTTTGCCTTTATTCTTTAAACCGGCAGACGGACAAATTGCAACAGAAAACTTTACCCAAAAATATCCACTGTAGCCCTCAGATTCTCTCGAGACTGTCACTGTAGCACCTTAACATTTGGCTGGTCGTTCTCCCTCCTCCGGCAACCTTTTCAGACGATTCAAGTGTCTAAATTATACTACTCAATGAGACAAACCCAATCATAACAATTAATTACAGTTTCATCACCTGTGGAAGACAAACGAAGCATTAGAAAATCACGAAGGTTTGGTCACCGTCGTTCAGTGTGCTCTGGCGGTTGTTACTCTAAATTGACATTGCAAGTGAGTAGATCAATCCATTTAGAGTGGATTGGTGCTAAGCCGCGATGCTGGAGGACGTCAGACGATGGTGAACGAAGAAGACAAATGTTGTCGATGCCGACAGCTTCAGAGGCTCGATCCGGCGATTTGGTATCTCCTTTCAACGAGCTGAGGTGACTTTCGTGATCCTTGCAACTTGATGAAGAGGTTTGAGTGGTTTTTGGAGGCTAACAGCCACCTCTAGTGGCGGCCGGCGACTTTTCCGGCCACCGTGGACGGCGGCGTCAGGCCCCACTCCGGCCAGGTCCGAAAATATTTTTAAAAATTCTTAAAAATTATTTCGGACGACTTTCGTAAAGGCCGATAGGTAACCGATGTGTAGTTTTTAAATTAAAAATTCCGGAAGTAAAACACAGTCTATGGAAAATTACAGAAATACGCGTTAACTGTTTAATTTATATGTTTAAGCTTTGAATATATTGTTAGGACGTTAAATAAGTTATATTGGAGTTGTTTAGAATTTAAAATAAATAAGATAGATGGATAATTAAATTGTTAAATAATAAACCGAGTTAAGGTGATAAAAGTATTTAAATTGATAAAAAAAAGAGAAGTTAAAGATATTAAATAATATTAATGAATTTTAAATGAAAATAAATAGATAGATAGAATGGTGAGGTAAATTAAATATAAATAAGTAAGTATAATGTTATTAATTATTATTATAATAATGTATTAATATTAATTAATGTAAAATGAATATAAATTTAATAAATAAAATAGTAAAATAAATTAATATAAACGGAAAGATAAAATATTATCGATTATTATTACTATAATATTAATGGATATTAAATATATAAATTTAATAAATAAGATGGTGAGATGAATTGATAAAAAATAAAATAATAATAATAAAAATTAAGGAAAAATAAAATATTATTATTAATGCGATATGGTTGTTTTGTTAAATCCTGGTAAACTGGTAGACCCGGTATGTGGCGATAGTTATAGAAGTGTATTTTCCTTGCAGAAATGGGCTCCACTAGTTGGAGAGATATCCGTTTTACAGAGGAGATGCTGCCGAATTTTTGATAGATTTTCTTGTAAAGCGTGCGATGAGTTTAAAACGTTAGAATTATAAGTGACGATTACCGTTAGATACAAGCTGTTGTAAATATGACGTATTCGTATAAAATTCTAGAAATCTTACAAATTAAGATATTGTCTGTTTTCTGAGTTTTTTTTTTGTTATTTATTTATATTCTGTAGATAATCAGAGAGAACAAGGAGGGCCAAGTACTTCTGGAGTGCAGAGACGCGCTCATTCTACTTGTGAGTTAATTTCATATTTATGATATTGCTCGTAGAAATCAGGTTAATATTTTATATAATTATATTTATATATATTTTTGATTATTAATAATTATTATAATTATTAAATATATTTATATTCAGCACCGAGCATGTAGATATCATGCAAATTTGACATTGACAATTAGTGTGTGTATATATATATATATATTGCATTTGTAAATGATGTGATGTTACGGAATGAATATGCTCTGTGATTCTGTGCTTACGGACGGAGGATAGTTGTGGAGCGAGCTACTTGATGGGTGTCATCAAGCTGAGTGCACGCAGGAGTTAGGTATTTTTATGATTATTATGGATGGAAAGCTGTTTGGTGCAGTCCTCGGACGCCGATCTGTTATATATGTTATATGATTATATATGTCAAATTTGACATTGACAATCAGTATATATATGTGTGTGTGTGTGTGTGTGTGTGTGTGGCTATATTATATATTGCATTTGTAAATGATGTGATGTTACGGAAAGAATATGCTCTGTGATTCTGTGCTTACGGATGGAGGATAGTTGTGGAACGAGCTACTTGATGGGTGTCATCAGGCTGTGTGCACACAGGAGTCGGGTTTTTTTATGATTATTTTGGATGGAAAGATCGGGGCTGTTAGGTGCTGACCTCGGATGCCGATCTGTTATATATGTTATTTGATTATGTTGCTATGACTGCAGCTGTTCGGTGAGGTCCTCGGACGGTAGTATAGTAAAGTCTGGGGCTGTTCGGTGTGGTCCTCGGACGCCAGACAACTTTGGATAAAGAGATATTTATGTTGGAATAAGAGTATCATACTTGGATATGGGGTAGAGGGTTACTAGGTGTTCTACCTCAGTCCTCCTCCTTGATTGTTATGATTGTTGCATTCATTGGAGTACTGTATGTATATATTTAATATATATATTTATAATATGTATGTTGCATGCGGATTAGGTTGCATTTCATAAATATGCGATTGACTTACTTAGTGAGGTCAGACTTCCCTCAACCCATTTTTTTCAGGATTGCTTCAGACCTCGTACGTTGAGATTCTATGCCGGATTCTTACTTCAACGGCAACTCGACGTATGTTTTATTTATGTATTGTGTGGTTTTCTATCTAAAGCTGCAGTAGAACTCTTTGGTGTGTGTTTGGTTTGAGATGTCGTATAACGATATTTTTATTATATATGATTAGCGCGGTGTGTAAACGTAATTATATTATTGATATTTTATAAGTGGTGTGATGTGTGAAACCCCAGCCGGTATGCTGGATGCTATATTATTGATGGTATTGAAATGATGATAATATTTGTGGAGTGATATATATATATATTGTAATATGTATAATATTAATGCTTTGGTTGGTTTAATGGATTAAAGGCTTGCTATGGGTTCTGGTAGCATATAGCTTTCCCATTCCCTAGCGCCGGTCATGTAGCCTGGGATTGGGTCTTGACAAATTATATTTGAATTTGGATGTTGTGCATAGTTAGTGTATGACCTCATGATAAAAAAAGAGAACAAGAAAAAAAATAGAGTAAAACGATGCTGTTTTTATATATATTAACCTATCGAAAAAAACAAACCTGAGATATATTTATATTTCACCATCTGTGACTAACCACATATAATTTTTAAATTACAATATATTTGTCAATTACACAATAATTTAAGATAGAAAAATTCATTTCATCAATCTAGATAATATTATGGTTGATGTAGATTATTTTTATAAAAAATGAACCCTACATGCGAGTTACACATGTGGGGCTCACATGTTATAAAGATATCCCAACCATCCAAAGCCCCATGTTATAAAGATATCCCAACCATCCAAATATTTTCCTATCTACGCATTGGGCATTAGGACTGAGAAAAAAACCGAGTGACCCGATAATCGAACCAAAACCTATCAATTTAAACCAAAAAATTAGGTTAATTGAACCGATGATTTAGGTTTAGGTTTTTTTTTTCTAAAATTTTTGGGTTACGGGTCGGGTTCGGTTTTTATCCTAAAATACCCGCGGGTTTCGGGTACCCACCCGAAAGTTGTATACATATATATTTTTAATATTTTATAATTTTTAAAAGTTAAAAATTATAACCCAAAATCTCAAACCCATCACTTATAACCCCTAAAACTTCTAACTTATCACTAATTTTTATATCATTAATTTTCTTTTTTTTTCCTTCCAACTTATTTTCATTCTAAAATCTTATAATTTCCTCCATTTTATAGTTTTTTTATTAAATTTTTTATTTTGGATATTGCTATATTTTATTGATTTGCAGATTTTTTTTATAATATTTAGACATTTTTTTGTGTTAAAATTATAATTAAAATTTTTACCTGCATAAATTAATGAGAAATTTGTAGTATTTTTTTAAAAATTTTAACTTTTAACGGGTAATCTAAAACCGACGGTTAACCGATCAAAAATTCGATTAACCGAATCGATGACCTTTTCCATTTAACGGTTCGGTTTCAGGTCGAGATTTTGTTGAACCACAAGTATTGGTTCGGGTCAAAAAAAAAAAAGGCCTCACGGTCACCCCTATTGGGCACTGCGATTGAGATAATTATTAAAGACCGCACGTAAACTTATTATTAGCAACTCAAAACCATCATTTCTTCAAATATTATTTGACAAGAAATTAAAAAAAAAAAAAGAACTCTTCGATCAATCACTCAAAACAAAGAAATGGCGAACACAAGTTACTCAACTGCAACTTCAGTTTACGACCGAATGGAAGAAGTGAAGAAATTTGATGAATCGAAGATGGGAGTGAAGGGTCTATCTGATTCGGGCATTACTTCGATTCCAAAATTCTTCA
>CANYLF014582341.1:0-12694 GCA_948193215.1 Bocquillonia castaneifolia
TCGGTAATCACTAAAATTAACATAGAAACTCATTTCTCATTTCCTTTCTTTAAGATTTACTTTATGGCATTTATTTTACATTTATTTTGTAAGTTGTAATAATTATTTTTATACTTTTATTTTATATTTGTTATTATTTTACCACATATTTGCATGATTTAGGATTAATTGAAAATAATAATTAAACTTGGTAATTTCAGATAAAATTGGTAGAAAATCCCATTTCTTTAATGTTGAATGCATTTTATTTATTTTCATATTTTGTTAATTATTTGTATTATTTTATATAGTCCATTCAAATACCTCGCTTTACTAGAATTAATTAATTAATGTACAAATTTTAACTAAATAATTAGGATATAAAATATGTAGTAACTAATTTTTGATATATTTTGCATGTAAATAAATTAGGAATAAATATTTGATAATAATTTGTAAATAAGATAGATAGAAATTAACATTTTTTCCATGTCTTCCATGTAATTTAATTAGGATTAATAAGTTGGGCTAATAATAAAATTAGGCTAGAAATAATTAGGGATCATTTTTATTATAAAATATTTATAAACTTTTGTGTAATTTATTTTTATTGGTTGTTAGACACTTTCCCTCACATGCTACCTGTTAAAATAAGAAATTAATAATTTCACTTAGTAATTAAATAATGAAATGCGCTTTATGGGATACTTATTCTGAACCTAGAATCGTCTGGGTGATGACGATAAGTACTCTTTTAAAGGGGATCGAGTCGTTCATCACATTATAAAAGGCGATCCCGAACCAACACGGGTGGCGACTCCTCATTCTCCGCTACGCCTTAACAAGGCTAATGCATGTTCCCTAACTTTAAATAGTTGCAGTATCATGGTCGCTAGAGCCTGGACGCGTGGGCCGAAAACCCCTCCATCCACAATGGCGACTCCACTGGGGATAAGAGAATAAGATTTCGAGCATTTTAGTATTTAATTACCAAGTTAAGTTGTTAATTTCTTTGCATCATTCTTCGCATTGGTCCCTATTAAGCCCCGGTACCACTTATAATGAGATCCAACGATTCCACTCGTTTCCTGGGTTGTATTATCAGTGATTACCACTCACAGTGATTGAGAATCCTACCTGGCTTACCATCTTAGCAATGGTTAATGAGTCATGGTTAATGGGAACCTTATACTAGCTCTTTTAACATCCTAGCAATGGTTAATGGGAGTCCGACTCTGTGGGAGCCTTTTTAGCCAACCCGGTTGTCCTAGCCCACATGTAATGGCCTTAATAACTTCCACTAGGCTTATACCAAATATTGCTTGTTGTTGATGCCATGAAGCCATTATTTTGACCTAGTCCAATGTTATTGTCCTTAAATCAAATCCTAATTACTACTTGTATGAAAGGAATGTCAAAGTATTATCCTAATTATACCTGGTTAATGCTAAGACGGCCCTGGACCATAGAGGATGTTAGGATTTGAGAAAAGTAACCTTGATTACTACCTTTGTAAAAAGGGATGTTGGTTTGTCAGTCCAAATTACACACGACTGATACTAAAACGGCCCTGGAACATGCGGAATATTAAGAACTTGTTGAGGATAAAGACACAGGATAAGGACTTTGTAATGACTTATTGTTTGGTTTGAGTGTTGAGAGCTATATGTGTATACGTCGGTAGTTACATCCCCTGTTAATGTATAGAACCCAGACCATGTCCTAGGAAATTGGATTTTACCATGGAATACGTGTGTGGGAGTAATAGGGTTGGAAGGTCTACCACTTGGTAGTATTTGTCTATGTACAACTAACCTGTTTTCTTATTTCTTTTGTCATGCATTCATGCATACATGCATGCATTTGCATTATCCTTTGCTAACATCCTGTTTTGCAGTAAATCATAGATCCTGTAAGCTCATTCAATACCAGTTGGAGGCGAGTTGGCGGCCGTTTGATCCGAGATCCTAATAATAGTTCACACTCAGAAGGCTCCATTTTAAACACTTTCCAAGCACTAGAAAACTCAAAAATACCAAGTATGTCTGGAACCCAGAACCAAGGCATTGACATGGATGCTTTAATAGCCTCTTTGCGAACAATGGTCCGTGAAGAAGGTTAAAATGCAGTCAAAAAGAATGGTGAAACTTCTAATAATGATGACAACTCTGAGCACGATAGTCGAGACAAAGAAAAGGAGAATAAGGATGACAAGATAGAAAGTGATGTTATTTCCACCCTTACCAAGAGAATGGAGAAGCTCCAGGATCTTGTAAAGGGTAGTAAGTTAAAAGTTGATTATGACCTTGATTATATGGGGATTAAAGGCATGAAAAAGCTACCTTCAAAGTTTACAATGCCAGATTTGCAGAAATTTGATGGCACAGGAGATCCCAGGCTGCACATCAAGCAGTATGGTTCTATAATGGCAACTACACCATTAGATACAGACTAAAAAGTCATAGTGTTTCTTTTATCCCTTATTGGAGTAGCCCAAAATTGGTACCATCTCTTGCCCTCTTCAATCCAAGCAGACTAGAAGGAATTATGTGAAGCTTTCATTGGCCAGTACTCATACAATGCCAAACTTGAGGTGTCACTCTGAGATCTTGAGATGAAAATGCAATGGCCTGATGAATCTTTTACCGATTTCCTTACCCGTTGGAGGAATAAGGCTGCTCTACTGAAAGGTAAACCTTCAGAAAAGGATTAGGTCAGAATAGTGGTCAGGAATATACTTCCAAATATGGTGCACACGCTGAAGACTATGAACCCTAAGTCCTTTAATGACCTATATGGTGATGGATTGCAATGTGGAGAGATCGAGATGGACAGACAAAGGCCCTGAAAAGGAAAAGCACCCTATACCCGACCTTCAACACAAAATCCCAAGACAGTTGATATTAACCAGGTCCAAGCCAATAAAACCTACCCTAACCATAAATTCTCCAACTTTAATCGCCCCCTATCCAAAATCTTTGAGAGGCTTGAAAAATAAGGCCTCTTAAAACCTGAACCCGTTAGAAATCCTCCAAACACCAACTCATCCAATTACAACTCAAATGCCTACTGTCATTTTCATCAAGTGCAGGGGCATCATACCAACAACTGCATCAAACTCAAACACCAAATTCAAGACCTTATAGAAGCCGGGAAAATCACTGACCCGGAATCTAGACAGCCAAACACCAAAACCAATTCTTTGCTCAATTATAATGGTATCCCACCACCAAACTAGACTATGTGCATTGATTCGGGGTTCATAGAAGAGGAAGTATTAGCTTCATTTAAACAAATAGATCCAGAATTAAATCTCCAGAAGGTAGTTGAGGAACATGTGAATCAGCTGAGGATGGACGGAGTATTCCTTGAAGAAGAATCTAGTTCCTATCTCCTACAGGTCAAAAGGGGGGGTATTATCAGAGATGTCTTTATGTTTGATGCATGGTACTCCTCTAGCAAAGATGAGGTTGAGGTTGAACATGTTGTCCAATTAGTGAAAGATGGAGAAGTTGAAGTAAGGTCTGCTACTCGGAGTGGAAAAGATTATCAGAGAAAAGATGCAAGCAATCCAATGTCTGAAACCTTTGCTAAGAGAGATGCCCCTATCAAAGAAACTACTAATCCTGTCATGGAGGCCCAGGAGGATCTGATCACTGAACAATTAAAGAAAACTAGAGCCAATGCAAGCATATGGGATATACTTGTTTATTCAGAATCCTATAGGAAGGCTTTAATTAAGGCTCTATCCAAAATTCAGATCCCAGCTGATGCTACACTGGAGAGTATGGTAGGGTTAATAACTCAGAAGAAGCCAGGAGAGATCACTTTTACAGACAAAGACTTGCCTTTGGAAGGAAAAGATCATAACAAAGCCCTCTACATTGCTACTGAGGTGAATGGTAAGAAAACTTCATGTGTTATGGTAGATGATGGCCCTACTATTAATGTATGTCCTTCCAAGCTAATGCCAAAATTGGGGATTACTGCTGTTGACCTCAAACCATCTGAATTGGTTATATGAGCCTATGATGATTCAAAGAGAAGTATAGAAGGCATCTTTACTGCGAGGGTGAAACTAGGGCCCATTGAGTCATTGGTGGAAATAACAGTGCTTGACATCCCAATGACTTTTGCTGTACTATTGGGGAGGCCATTGTTTCATTCTTTGGGGGGTGTTCCCTCCACTCTACATCAAAAGATCAAATTCCCTCATGAAGGAGGGATCCTAACCGTCAATGCTGAGCCAGTCCAATCTGTTGCTATTTTGAGAGCTGCTCCGAAGGGTGTTATTTCCCCAATGGTATTTCAGGTGATGGGTATATTTGAGGATCCTATCAATCCTCAAGTCAATGCAATGTTAAAGAAGATGAATTATTTGCCAGGCTTAGGGCTAGGAAAGAATCAACAGGGAGTCACCTCATTTCTGGACTTCAAAACTCAAATAACTCGTGATGGTTTGGGTTATAAAGGTGAATCTTCCCAAAAGGCTAAGAAGAAGAAGAGTGGGGGCTCACTTTATGACCACTTTATGTCAGAAGTTGGTGATTATTCTGATAAGATGAGTGTTGTAGCTAGAAGCGAGCCTGTCCCAGGTTTTGAAATCTTCAATAATTTCCTGCATATCCAACATTCAGAAGAACTGATCACAAATGAATTACTTGCAAGAATGGAAGACCTGACCATTGAGGGAGATACAACCACTAAAAATGTTACTACACCTGCTGCTGATGTTGTTATTGTTTCAGACTTTGACTCTTTCATTGAAAATACTTTGCTTGATGTATTTTATTCTGTTGATGTAATTTTCTCTGATCACTTTGAGACTGAGGATACTTTTGTTGCAAAGGTCAATGATATAACTACCAACTTTGCTTATTTATGTGATGTTTTCCCTGACGGCACTGTGCATTTCATATATCATACCATAAGCATGTTTAATATTAATTTTATTCAAACTAATGCATTTAATTTAGGGACAAAAGAAGAGCCTAAGGAAATATTGATTGCATCCAACATAACCCTTAAGGAAAGGGAGAAGTTTGAACAGATCCTCAGAAAGAGAGAGAAGGTATTTGCCTGGACCTATGATGACATGCCGGTTGTTGATCAAAATATTGCAGAACACCATGTTCCCACTAATCCGCAGATGAAGCCAGTGAAATAGAAGCTTAGACGCTTGAGACTGGAATGGGCCAAGTTGATCAAAGAAGAAACTGAGAAACAGATCAAGGCCAGATTTTTAGAAGTGGTGGAATATCCAGAATGGTTGGCCAACATAGTTCTAGTCCCAAAGAAAGATGGCAGAGTCAGAATGTGTGTAAACTATAGAGATTTGAACAAGGCATCACCTAAAGATGACTTCCCATTACCTCACATAGATGTCTTTATTGATAGTGTTGTAGCCAGAGCCATGTATTCTTTCATGGATGGGTGCTCTGGTTACAATCAGATAATGATGGCCCTTATTGACAAGTTCAAGACTGCATTCATTACTGAGTACGTGGTGTTTTGCTACAAAGTTATGCCTTTTGGATTGAAGCACATGGGGGCAACTTACCAGAGAATGGCAACCACTCTATTTCATGATATGATGCACAAGGAGGTAGAAGTCTATGTTAATGACATGATGGTTAAATCCCTCACTCGGGAACAACATCTCGAAGCCCTGGAGAAGTTCTTAGCCTGAATTGAGAGAGATAATCTGAGACTCAATCCTAAAAAATGTGTTTTTAAGGTAACTTTAGGGAAGCTATTGGGCCATATAGTAAGCCAGAGAGGCATCGAAGTGGATCCGGATAAGATCAAGGCTATCCAGGAAATGCCAGTACCAACGAAGGAGAAGGAGATCGGAGGGTTTTTGAGAAAATTACAGTACATCAGCCGGTTGATCTTAAAATTGACCATGGTGTGTAATCCAATCTTCAAACTGCTTAGAAAAGATCAGCCAAAGCAATGGAGTTCAAGGTGTCAGGAAGTTTTTAAAAAAATAAAAAAATATTTAATGGCTCCTTCTGTCCTCCAACCACCAAGGATGGGGAAACCATTAATATTGTATTTGGCACTCAAAGAGGAAGCAATGGGAGCTATGATGGCATAAGCAAATAATGCAGGGGTCGAACATGATGTCTATTATCTGAGTAAGAAGATGTTGCCCTATGAAGTCAAATATGACCCGATACAGAAAACTTGCCTGGCAGTAATTTGGGCTACACGAAAGCTTAGGCATTACTTTTAGTCATACCGAGTTGAGGTGGTAGCCAAGATTGACCCTCTGAGATATCTTTATGAAACGCCAGTACTGATTGGGAAATTGGCAAAATGGCTGATACTCCTGACGGAATTTGATATTCAGTATATCATGAAGAAAACTATCAAAGGTCGTGTAGTGGCCGAATTCCTAGCTCTTCATCCAAACGAGAAGCGAGAAACCTCTGAATTTGAATTTCCGGATAAAGGACTTAATGTCATCGAGATCCAAGAGTGGAAGCTGTATTTTGATGGGGCAGTGAACAGTAGAGGTGCTGGAGTTGGGGCAATTCTTGTCACTCTCGAAGGAGAAAATATCCCTTTAGCTAAGAAACTGGATTTTCAAATCACGAACAACATGGTTGAGTACGAAGCTTGTATCTATGGGTTAAAAGCTGCCATGTCTGCAGGGGCAAAGGAGGTTGCGATATACAGAGACTCGATGTTAATTATTAATCAAGCCACAGATGAATGGGAAGTAAGAGATGAGAAGTTGAAACCTTATGCAGAACATTTATAGTCTATCATGGTAAGTTTTCAAAAATGCAGCTTATTCTACTTATCCAGGGAGGAGAATCAAATGGCGGAAGCTTTAGCTACGTTGGCTTCTATATGGGACAATCCAAAAGGGGTAGCGATGAGGCCACTCTTAATGGCAAGATCGAGGCAACGATGTTATCAAGATGTGCGGGTGATGTGTCTGAACGGACCTCAAGAAAAACCATGGTTTTATGACATTTAGAAGTTCCTGAGAACTCGAGAATACCCTGAAGAATTTTCAAGCAAACAATGATATGCTTTACGAGTGCTGTCTAGAAGTTATACTCATCATGACGGTGTGCTTTATAGACGCACTTCGATGGGAACGTTACTCAGATGTCTCACTAAAGAAGAAGCCATGGAAGTGATGAAAGAAATCCATACGGGCTCATGCGGTCCTTACATGAGCGGACCAGTTCTTGCTACCAAGATTCAGCGGTAGGGTTATTACTGGAATTCAATGGATAGTGATTGTATTCAATTAGTAAGAAAGTTCCATGACTGCCAAATACATGGAGATCAGATCCATATTCCACCATCAAAATTGCATAATTTGGCTTCACCATGGCCATTTTCAGCATGGGGTATTGACATAATTGGGCCAATCAAGCCAACCGCTTCGAACGGTCACAAGCACATCATTGTAGAGGTACTTTTCCCGATATGTAGAAGCCGTATCCCTGCCGAATGTCACTGCCCACAATATGACAAAGGTTATTAATAAGAAACTCAAGTGTAGATTTGGTGTTCCTCATCATATTGTGTCTGATAATGGGGTCCAATTCCAAAGTAAGATAGCAGAATTTTTGAGAAAGAATGGGATCGAACATCATAAATCTTCACCTTACAGACCACAAGCAAATGGGGGGGTCGAGGCTGCCAACAAGACAATCAAGAAGATTTTGGCTATGATGGTGAAAACATATAAGTATTAGTCTTCACAACTTCCATATGCTGTTATGGGATATAATACAACCGCCAAAAGTGTAACAGGTCAGACTCCTTATTCATTGGTGTTCGGAGGTGAAGCAGTACAGTTGATAGAAATGCTGTGCAAGTCACTAAGGGTCGCTTTGGAAGCGCAGTTGCCAGAAGCTCAGTGGCCTGAAGCTAGGCACCAGCAGTTATTATCTTTGGAAGAAAAGAGGAAAAAGGCGTTGTATCATACTCAAGTCTATCAGAAGAGGATTGCTACGGCTTTTAATAAGGGAGTTAAACCCAAAACTATCAAGGAAGGTGATTGGGTTTTGAAGCAAGCCAGACTAATTCCTTTTGTTCCTAGAGGCAAATTCAAGCCTAATTGGGAAGGTCCATATTTAGTAGTGAAGATGTTGCCGAAGGGAGCCGTCAAGATCTCTGACTTGGATGGGAATGAGTTCACCCAGCTTATTAATCTGGACAGGTTGAAAAAATATTATCTCTAGAAGTAACAGGGTGACAAGACAATTGAGACATGGGGGGCATGTTAGATGTGATCAATAAAGTACACTTTTGCAACTAATTTTAAATGCATTTAATAAAGCAAGAATTCTTATTAAACATAGTTTATAGTCTAGTTCTTTATTTTTGCATCAAACCAAAAAGGAAACAAACACATAAACAAATGGTTATGAGACCTAATGTTTGGCCTTCTTTGATGGGGAAGCTTCATGCATACTCATCTTGTGTAGTTTATCAACTCTGTTCTCCTTGCTATGAGGAGGTTTTTGTTCTTGTTGCAATTTCACCCAAGATTTATAATTCTCATATGTTTCATTGCTATAGTCAAACTTAAGATTTCATTCAAATTGCCTTCCAGACCAATCTTGCTGAATTTTCTCTAAGAATTGAAGTTTGAGGCGAGATGGTTCAAAATCAGGAAGTACGCGGATGATATGCTGCTTGAGCCCATACTAGTGACAAAGCCTTGAAGGTGTATAGAAGCTAGTAGAATGTAAGCCAACCAAGGGGACGCAATGTCCAAAGAATTCCCGAGTCACATACGACAACTGCCACCAAGAACAATGCCATCGGATCTTGTCATCACTACGAATACCAAAGAACTCGTGCCATTTTAAGCCGGTCATTACAGGTTTAGTATGCTGAAGAGACCGGGATTTCCACTACCTTGGTTTATACTTCAACGGATCAGCAGGGGGCATGATTAAGCTCAACTTCTCCTTCAACCACATCTAATAATAATAATAATAATAAATAAATAAATGTGTAAGCCTGATAAGTTGAAAACCCATATATGGGTAACTTATGCAAAAATTAAGGCAGCCTGTTAGGGTGAAAGCCTCGCAAAGAGGCACTCTAAGTAAAAGTTAAGGCATAATAATAATAATAATAAAGAAAATAATACCTGGAGGAGTAGAGGACTCCCTTGAAAGTTACCACCTCTGTGCGCTGAATCTAATCTAATTAGTGTTTCTGCCAAGATTACTGGAAAAGGATCAGCCCCTTCTTCTACTTGATCCAAGATATGAGCAATCTGGATGTCACCCATCTTATCAGAAGAAATTAGAAGAAATTGTACGTAAAGGTAGAAGCCCATGACCCTGCGCCAAGCTGGATTTCCTATTGCTTTAATTTTACCCCACTCGAACAGTGCTGGAAGCATCATTTTATCCCCAACAGAGAATTGCAGCAACTTATCCGGGGGCAAGTCAAAAAGATGTACCATGAAGCTTAGGAAGTTCAGATTCAGACTGGGAATTGCCATAGGAGTAATAGAACTGTAATTTTTACCTAAAATGGCAGCAAATTCTTCAGGCAAAGGGCATTTTTCATTCTCATGGAAACAAAAAACACGATCTCTCGAGCTCCAATATTGCACTGCACAATGTAAAAATGTGTAGTCGACGTACACAAACCTTAAAACGTTAAAGGAAGATAACCCGTAGATGTCCAGCAGGTTCCAAGTCTCCTTGGAAAATGACTTGAAGAAAGCAGACATGGATTTAAGAGTAGGAATAGCCATTTTAGAACTCTTGAAACAAGCTCAGGGTTTACAGGCAAATCTTGGTTATTTCTTAAGAATTATGAATGCTCGGAAGTGTTTATGACCAATCAAAACAAATAAAGAAAAGATCAGGATCGGAGCCTAGGATGATTGACTGGCCAGTTCAACATAGATGGTTGGTCGTATGATCGATCAACCGGTTGGTCATTCATTCTTTACTTTGGAGAACCGACCGGCTGATTGAATAACCGACCGGTACTGTAATCATCAGCCACAGATCAATTTTTACTGTATTCACGCGCATTCATACATTCATACATATAATGCTTAGGTCATATGGGATAGGAAAAGAATAAAAAAAACATAGGATAGGCATTGCCTTAAGTCTAAATATATAAATAAATAAAAGACAAGCATAAACAGGTTCGAAGATCATGAAAAATCATCCTACGAAGCAAACAAGGTACTGAGACCACCAGTCTAAGATCCAAAACAAAGTTTCTCAAGAACGGGAAACCAAAAATAGAAAGATCAACAACAAAATCAATCACGTCTATGCCTAGTGCAGCGAGATCCAACTGTGGTGCTCTAAGTCTCTGACGAACTACCCTCCTCATCATCATTATGCTTATACGCACCCTGCATACCTGTAATTCTCTGGCGCAGCTCTTCGATCTCTCTCTCCCTCTGGCTATTGCGCTCCTGCCAAGCCTGAGAAGCCTCAATGGTGAAATACTTGTAAGACTGATAAAGAGAGGCAAGATATGTGGCATTCTCAACAGGCAACTGAAAAATGCAAATGGTTAGATGGAATAAGCCATGAAAAAAAAAATACTGCAAGAGTTAGAACAAGAAACACACATGAGTGCAACCGGTAGAGAACTCGAATCCGAAAGTCTCTACAGGCTGTAGCTTAGGCTTTCTCAATCTAGCAGTAGTCTAACACTGAACAAACACTCCAGAAAAGGAAGTAATAACTCCAGGCACAAAAGAGCCAGAGCCCTCGCCTCTAGCAGATGGCTGAGGTGCAGCCAGGCTAGATTCGGCCCTATCTCTAGTAGCTCTCCCTACATCTGGTATAGGGACTTCAGGAGTGGTGTCCGAGTATAATAGGCTGGGTATTTTGATAACCTCTCACTTATCCTGCTCATAAATAAGAGACGGATGAAGAAAACACAAATATGATCAAAGATAAAGAAGAAACCAAAAATAGGGAAAGAGCACAAGTACCCTATAAATCATATCAGAAAGAAAAGGCAATACTCCTAAACATTCTATCTGAACATAGCCAAGATAGTTCTTCGCACGCCCTCCAGGAACTCAGTGGCTGGGATACCTGTATAGTAAGGCAATACCTCCTCCTCATCAAGGGTGTGAGCCCAGAACATCTCTCTAGGAGGAGAAACGGGAACCCTGTACCTCTTAGCAACTTGATAATCTAAAACCCTCTCTCCGAGGAACCACATCCTGCATGCTGGTCCCTTGAGAATGATCCTAAGTTCATCTTTAGGAAGAGAGATCCTCACATAATCAGGAAGCTCATCCTCTAGTCCCAGCCAATCAATGCGGATCTATCAAAGTCACAGACGAATAGGTAAGTACTCAATCCATATGCTCAAATTTCTTTTTATCTAATGAAATTGCATTTGTTATTACCCTAGAAGCAGGGACCACATTCAAGTAGATCCTATGATCATCAACTGTCAGAAGATGAGCAGTAGAACGAGACACTCCCCAATGAGTGAGAAAAGGAAAAGCTCTAACTTGATCAACCAACTTGAAATCCCTGATTAATCTCATCTCAATCGCCCATACCTGATTCAATGATTAGAAATCAAGAAACAAAATGAAAAGAGTTTCAATAACAAGTGAATGGACATTTCAAGGAGAGTTCATACCTGAACGGCATGCCAAAAGCCATTGAACTTCTTCAGACCATGAGAAACACGATCCATGCAGTAATAAAGATAAGACAGAGCAGCTGAACCCCAATCAAAGGTCCCCATCTCATCAAAATCACGCACAAGGGGTATGAAGTACAGTGGCAAAGTATAGGTGTCATCACAAAACAGAGTAGTGCCAAGAAGATAAATAATGAAGGCTCTGGCCCTCCTGTCATACCCTATATCAGTGGTGGGGATCTCATCCTGATACCAGCTAGGAATATCCTCGCACTTCATCAATATATCATTCATCATCTCAGGATTCCTCCCCGGCATGTCAACGATAAACTCATGATGAGTATGACCATCCGAAAAGAAAATGCCACCATCAAAAGGAATCCTGACACTAGAACAAGGCAAGCCAGTGATAGCAGGAAATGATCCTGGAGTCAGAGTATACTCCCCACATGGCAACTGAAAAGTGTGGGTCGTGTCAAACCATCGCTCCATCAAGGCATGTAAAGACACCCTGTCACAATGCCCAGTCTGCTGGCCTCTAGGGACCTCTGGCAATGCCTCAACAAATGTATGAAGACCAGCATAGCCTACTCGATCCTATACAGGAGCAGGCAACTCACTCCACCATTGGCGCGCCTTTTTGAAGTTCCTAGAGCCAGCAAATCTCGGTGTATCCCTCTGTGAAATGAAATAGGTAAGTCCAGGTAAGTATGGTATGCCATCATGTTATATCTATTTTGTTCGTATATTATGCATGTCCTAAAGTACAGTTTGTAGCCCAGATAATACTTTGATAAGTTCATTTCCATAAGACATGTGTGTACACAGGTTAATAAAAATTATATTTCTTCCTAGGCATAGTACATAGTTACAGTTAGAGGAATATAGAAATAATAATAATGATAATAATAATAATAATAATAATAAATAATAAATAATAAATAATAATAAATAAAATAATGTTGCATTTTATTTCTTTTAGATCAAAGTCAGGTTTCATTCAAATTTTCATCCTAGAATTACAAACATAGCATGAAATTCACTTCATAATTTATTTTAGATTGCATAATGAACATTCCAT
>CANYLF014582693.1:0-10845 GCA_948193215.1 Bocquillonia castaneifolia
ATTTGTATCTTATACACATATTCATCCCATGAATATCAATCAAATTTCATACTAATCTTAATTCATTGTTATTCCCACAACAATAACCGATTAGGGACATTTAGAATAATTAATAATATTATTCAAGGACATTATTATATAATAAATATACAAATCATGATAATAATAAATTCTCATAAATAGTCAAAATACCATGTCCATACAATAGGCCTAAGGAACTATTACTAACAACTCCCACGTTCCAAGTGGCCTCTGCCTCCTGTGCTACATTTTCATTATTGATATCAGCATCCATGTGAAGCCCATCATCTATGTGAGGCCTTATAACATCTGAAGTATTATTTGAAGCATCCTGGATGGGTGAGCGTGCATCATTACCACGTGCTGGTGAGCATGCATCAGCTCCGTGTGTAGGTGAGCATGTTTCAACTTGATCTTAGATTTCCCGGACTTAGATGAATTTACGTAGCAAACCGATCCTTTGGCACTTGTCTCGGCCTTCTCCAGCACATTAGTGGTGTGGATAGAGCACTCGGGATACGTCTAATTGCCGCTGCATGTCGGTTGGTGTCCAATATCAATGGTGACATACCCACTAAATGGATTTTTAGCTTTTTATGAAAAATGTGGAGTCGCCACCCGAATTGCATTGGGATCACCTAATGATTAACAAACAGGTAGATTCCTTTAGAAAATCCCATTCGTTATCACCACCAGAAGATTTTTGGGTTCGGAATGAGTCATCCATACAAAGGCAATTTGCCATTTAATTAAGTAATGGGGTCATTATTTTCTGACAGAGACAAACAATATAAAGCTGTAAATCACCCAGAAAGTAAAATGTGATGAATGGGCGCGCCTAATATTGTTTCTATTCAGTTTTAGTTCTACATTAGTCCACTATAATTAATCATGATTGATTGAGTACAGTTGGCTGGATTTGGTGAGTTTCTACTTATTGTAGTAATACTTAACCAGGTGGATTATTTCCTTATTTATTTACATGCAAAACAACCACAGTTAGTTTCTAACTTATTTTTATTTTTGTTTTTTATTTTTGCGGTTGATATTTGCACATTAATCAATTTTCTTTTGTATTTTTCCGAGATATACGAAAATAATAATAACAAACATACAACCTTAAAGAAAGGAAAGGGGAAATGAATTTCTACCATTTTTATTTACTTATTTGCCGGATTTGATTATTTAAATGTCCAATTATTTACTTTTCAAATAGATCTAGGTGATTTATATAAAAATAAAGAAATCTTAGTGATCGACCAATCTCCCTGGGTGAGGATAAATCGATCAACCTTGAAGCTTCACTAGTCGATCCACCGCACATTTTTTGAGTTGATTCTTGACCTATTTATTACATGCCTTTTGAATATAATACATACAAATGATAGACATAATTCTAAAGAGCCTACAAATGTCCTATCTATGTTAACCTAGCAAGAATTACATTTTTTTTATGTAGTGTTCAAAAAGCTATCTCAAATGTAGCACTGAGATGTCAAGGGCATTTTGGGCATAAATTTGATGAAATTATTCAAAACCCAAAACATAAAAATTAAATTAGACTCCCTGAACTTCATTTTAGGCTCAAGAATTTCTCAATTTGAAGTTCGAACAGCCGAGATATACCCTTCTCAAGATGGACTAAGATTCTGATCCCTTTTTCGAACGAAGCATTGTAAACATTTGGCCAGACCTTTGAACATCTGGCCGGACCTTTGAAAATCTGGTTGGATGATCAAGATTTGACTACTGAATGTAAGCAAGCAGGTCGGGACATTCAGGGAGGCTCGATCATTCAGTCGGACCTTCATGAACATCTGGCCGGATGTTTGAACGTCCAAAACACTCCTGGCTTCACACAAAACTGATATATGCAATCAGAATATCAAACAAAATTAGCTAAGAAAAATGTAAAAATAACAGTATATAACGTAAATGAATTATATGAAGAAATGAACTTATTCTGGATGAGTGGATAGTTGGTTGCCCTCAGAAATGAGATAGATTCTTCGGGTAGTAGATGAGCTACTGAATGAGTGAAATCCAAAGGAATGGTTATAAAAATCCTTGTTAAAAGTCTCTAAAAATCCTTCATTTTTTATTTTTTATAACTCGTTTGTTTTTGAAAGAAAAATCCTTACTTTTTTTTCATTTGAAGTCCCCCCAAAATGAGCCATCCCTACTTTCAGTGTTATAAGTTTGATTTTATACTTAGGGTTATTGACAGACAGAAGCAGTAATCTTTCCCTCGATAGATAGAATAATCTTTTCATTAAAGCAGAGGAATAAAAATGATTTTTGTTATCTGTTTGATGATTTGGCTGGATGTTCACTCCTGGGCCTAATGGGCTTGGGCTTTAAAAATAATTTTCTGGGTTATTTAGGCCGTATTTAGGGTTTGGACAAATATTCAAACATCTGTTCGGACCCTAAATTATGCCATAAATAAATTAAAAACATTTAGCATATTTGAAAATAATTTTATGTATTCTTTAGCTCATTTCTACGAGAAATTGGGTAATCAATTGGTTTAAAATAGACCGGATTCATCACTAGGCTCCCGAGCTACTTCCACTTACCTGCATCCAAAAATTAGGTGTCTACAATTTACCCCCGCTTTGTCAAAGTTTAGCAATGTTAAAAAACATGAAAAAATTATCGTCAAAGCAAACAAACATCACAAACCTGATAAAAGGATACAGTCCCCGTCTTTGGCCCAGGGTTCAATAGTCATCACTGATAAGTGGGAGGTAGCCAATCTCCTCGCTTTGTCAAAGTTTAGCAATGTTAAAAAACATGAAAAAATTATCGTCAAAGCAAACAAACATCACAAACCTGATAAAAGGATACAGTCCCCGTCTTTGGCCCAGGGTTCAATAGTCATCGCTGATAAGTGGGAGGTATCCAATCTCCCTAGATAGTCATCTCTGATAAGTAGGATGTAGCTCATCTCCCTAGATAGTCATCTCCGATGAGTGGAAGGTAGCCCGTCTCTAATAAGTGGGAGGTAGCCAGTCTCCCAAGATACTCATCTTCGATAAGTGGGATGTAGCCCGTCTCCCTAGATAGTCGTCTCCGATAAGTGGAAGGTAGCCAGTCTCCCTAGATAGCCATCTTCGATAAGTGGGAGGTAGCCCATCTCCGTAGATAGTCATCTCCGATAAGTGGGAGGTAGCCTGTCTCCAGGACCTGGTGCATTTGCAATGAATCTGGAAGAGCCTCCTCTGCTCTAATACTTTCGAGGTATGACTTTTCTTGTGAAATGACCTGTTCATCAATCGGAGCTTCTAGTAACGTTCTACCTGCCATTGGTTAGTCTAGAAAATCATTCATAGTGTATTAAGGTTACCAGAATTTTCTAGGAATTTTCTGGCTTCTTCTGCCTGTTGTTTTGAATTTTCTGAGATTCTGTCACTGTCTATCAAAAATTTCTTCTAAAAGTTCATAAAAACTTATCTGAAGGTTCCAAGGCCTTTAGAAAAATTTTATAATCATCTTAGAAAAATTCTAGAATGTTCAGAGCTTCCGTGACTGTCGATTTGATTTTTGGTCTGTCCGTTAAAGACTTTTCAACTTTCAGATTTTTTACAGGATTTGAATTTTGATGGGCCAAAAATGAAAATTGGCCCCCACTTCTCCTATTCAGTAACCGCCAACTCTTTAACTTCCCTTCTTCCTTTCAATTTTTGATTTTCTCTCATTTATCTTGCGATCATCTGAAGTCATGGAGTTGATGGTGGCTTTCCTTCACTAAAACTTCAGGAGTTGTTGGTGGCTTGCTGTCGATTGTGTTTTTGAGTAGTGGGTGATTTGCTATCATCAGGGCTTTCTGGAAATAACTTGCTGCCGATTATATTTTCTGAGTTTGCCGAGGATGAGGGTAGTTTGCTATTAGCCAAGATTGAAGGTGGCTTGTTGTTTTCGGTGATTCTAGAATTTGAAGGTGGTTTGCTATCACTTGTCATGCTGATTCTGATTTTGAAGGTGACCTGCTGCCCCTGAGATTTGCTCTTGACTTTCTCCTCTATTATGATTTCTCTGCAGTATTGGCCTAACAAACTATTTTCTTTCCAAGGCCCATCACTTGCCTAGTAAGTTGTTATTGACGCCGCTCGCCTAATGTTGTCATTAGAAGGTCTCCTCTTGCCCCTGAGTTTCAATAGCTTTGCTTTGCTCCATCTAGGGATATGTTGAACTGTCTATGAGTGGGATTCTGCTTGCCCCCCAAGCTTTCCGTTGCCTTGTTCCATTGACTCATTTCGGAAGTCCATGTCAGCTCCTGACCAATTAATCCCACATCTGTGTTTCCTTGTACACATGGTTTCTATGATGGAGCACCCCTATCTGCAAGGATGATGTAACATGGTTGGCACAGTGTCTAGGTAAAGATTTACCCCAGCATGGTTTCCATTAATCTTGTCTTGCTAGTCTTGTATTGGTATTCATGTACTCTAGTGAAGTTAGTATGTTCCCTTTGCTTTGTTGGGTCGAAATTGTTCATCATGTCATGTCGAAGTAGACTTTGGTTATCATAAGGTTGTTTCCTAGGTGAAAGTGCTCTCATTCCTTTTTGTTGAACCTTTGTGATTTTCTTAGTTGCCTGTACAATGTATGCATGTTGTGGATGTATGCATGATATATGCAACGTGTCTTTACAGGATGTGTAATGTTAGTCATCTTTCCTATTTGTGCATGCATGCATGGGGTGTTCTTCCCTATAAATGCACATGTCATTCTGGATGTCAATCATATTTACAGATGTATGAATGAATGACTACATGTTGCAAAAGAATCAAATATGCCATGCTTAATGTTCTCATCTCCCATGTTCAATGTTAGGTGTCTTCATCTGCATGCTCTAAATCTGTAGTAGACTGGATTCTATTGTTGCCGCTTCAAGATGTTTGAACAATGGATTGCCCTATCACTTCAATGATAGAGAAGGTACAGTTGATGATCATTCCACATACTCTTTGCTTTAATTAGGATTAGAGGTCCTGCCCTGGATCCTCGCTCTTCTGAAAGAAATGAAGATTTGGCCCTTGTTTACTCGAATTTCATATCGTGCTTCTATGCATCCAGAAATGACTTCTCAAATGTAAGTCGGTGAATCTTAGCATATCCATTCATTGAGCAACGAGTTCTGTCATGGCTTGGTCTTGATCATCAGGGTATTCGATATCACTGTCTGAGAAAGATGAGGTTTGCTCTCTGCCTAGGTAGCTTGCTAACATTGTGTAGTCCTAGTGAAGCTCCAACATTTTCAGTTTGCGTCTGTATGTTCAGTTGCCCCAGATTGGCCAGTATAACAATGTTCAAGCTGCTTTTGAAAGACGTATTGATCAAATCTTGACTATTCTTATTGAAGTTCTGACTGGTTAAATTTCTCTGTGGTGTGTACTTCCAAGGAAGTCTCCTACTTTTCCTGATAGCCATATCTCATTTTATTTTGTTCATGCCTTAACTTTTGCCTAGAGCGCCTCTTTACGAGATTTTCACCCTAGCAGGCTGCCCTAACTTGTGCATAAGCCGCCCAGAATGGGTTTTCAACTTATCAAGCTTTTATTCATTTTTTGATGCTTTAATTTTTGCATGAGTTGCCCCCAAAGGTATTTTACAATTCATCAAGTCTTTTCCTTTTTTTCTTTTTCTCGTTTTGCAGATATGATTATCGGGAAAAGCTATCATTGATCATGCCCCCAGCTGACTTCGATGAGGTACAAATAGTGTTGATTGCAGGCTTGTGGCATGGCATTGTAGGGTGTTGCCAAAGTCTAATTCAGCTGATTCCAAGGGTCCAGTGTCTATGGAGCGTTTGAGTAAGATGAATCTAGTCAACATATTGAGAGGTACCTGTAGTGAGGCTGTGAAAAGGAACATCATCTTTATTGAGAAATGAAGAGAACTATTGTTCCTGAAGATGACGATTGTGTCCATGGTGGAAACTCAGTATTCTTTAACTGCTTGTCAATTCTGAATTCAACTCACAATTATTTTTGCCCCCTGTGAAGTTAAGAACTAGTCGATGCAACAGGTGTTTCTTTGAAGATAATTCAGCTGACACGGCCTTCGAACAATGAGTTGTTGCTAGTCTCATATCTGTTTCATCTTGTACGCTTAGCATTTCTTTTTCTAATTTGAATGCAATGACATTAATGATGCAATAAGAAATTTAGAATCAATTCCATTTCATTTAACAATGCCACAGAAGTGTACTTTACACGCTGGACTTGGTGGCGTTGTCATCATATGTTGTGTTCTTCGGGTTTTATGATTAATCTTTGATTTGAGGTCTTATTCTTCACTTATTTTCTTCACCATTTCGCACAGGCTTGTTCAGTTTTGGCATCACTTTGATTATTTGCGCGAGCTGTTATTTGTCGGCGCTTTAGCGCATTTCAAGGTTATTGCTGCTTAAGGACAAGCTGTAAAGGTTAATGAATTTCTTGTTCTGCTGGTCTTGGTTTTGTGTCTCAAAAATTAATCCTTAGGTCTTGGTTGATTTCACATCTGTTGGGAGTCTTGGTTGATTTTTTTATCTTTTTTTTCTCTCTTTTTTTTTGGCCTTGTCTTTTTCCCTAAGGCACCTCTTTGCAAGGTTTTTACCTTAGAAGGCTTGCCTTAACTTTTGCATAAGCCGCCCACGAAGTGGTTTTCAACTCATCAGGCTCTTTTTTTTTTTTTGAGTCACAGAGAGATTTTGATATTTTATTTCAGCTTGTGAGGGAGCATGTCCGGAAGCATTTTTGAGATGTTTTGAGGTAATCTCCAGGATGGCATTTTTTTGTGGTGCTCTGCTTGACTGGCACTTGTGCTATCATTACTAATCATAACCTTTTCAGGGTTGAACACAATGTCTCAGCTCTTTCTTCTTTTTCAGTAACAGCAATTGGTGGATACAGCAAGTATTACCAGGCTTTGTAGCAATGTTAAATGAACCATCATGATACGAATTAATGTCAAACAAGATTATAGATGATTGATGTAGTGCATTCATCCCATGAAAGAGATACACTAATTAAATAGAAGAAAACAAATGTTCTATCATTGACTAGCAAATAGAAACAACATCAATATTACAAAATGCATAACAAATGCTCGAAACACCGAGCCGAAAGCTTGAATTTCAACCATCATCCTTCGCAGTCCTAGGTGTTGGATTGCCCTACTTTAGGATCTGTGATTCTTCCAGCATCAATAAGGTCTTGGACTGCACATTCAAGCTTGATGAAATTATCAATGTGATGCCCACCAACATGATGAGATTCACAGTAAGCATTAGGGACATAGTTACGAGCTTCAGGATTCAAAGTAGTCTTTGCTGGCTCTGAGGTCAAGAGGTCCTGCTGCTTTGATCTTTGAAAGACTTCTGCTAGTGGAAGATTAAGATTTAAAAATTGCCTGCGAGGCCCAACCATCTCTACCTCTGCTGAATCTTCAGAATGTGTAATAAGATAAGCAAGGTTGATCCTGCATTCATCAATAAGGTCTTGGATCTTATGCTTAAGCTTCATACATTTGTTGGTATAGTGGCCATCTACCTTATGAAAAGTATAATAAGCCCCCTGGATGTAGTTGCGAGAACTTGCATTAATAGGCTTCTTAGCAGGTTGAGGCTCAAGCAACCCTTGCTTCTCCAATCTTTCAAATATCTCAGAGAGTGGGTGATTAAAGTTGGAGAATGCTCGGTCGACAGGATGACCATTGACATTTATAACTTTGTCTTCTAACTTGTTAGAGCAGTTATGGGTGGTCTTCCCCATATCAACCAGGTTTTGGATCATGTGTTTCAACTCCAAACAGTTATCCATAGAGTGTACGGGTGTTTAGAGTTACAATACACATCAGGGTTCTACCCATGTGAATTCGGGTTAGGTGGAAATCTGGTAGGCTCTAGTTTGATTAGTCCTTGGTTCTGTGCTTCTTTGAAGATTTATGAGATGGGTTGATTGAATTGAGAGTGTTTGTAAGGGTTCTGAATCAAGCCCTCATAGTCATCTTGTATTTCACCTGATTTGGTAAGACTCATCCAAAGGTGACTTTCTAGAGCTGGTGGTATCAAAATCTGATGTTTTCATTTCGGGGATGGCATCTCTGTTTAGATTCAAGGATGACTGGAAGCTCCTTCTTCGATCTCAGGCAAACTCCTATTTCTCAATCAAAACTTTGCGCTTTCCGGTTCAAGGTTTTCCCTTTCATAAATCAAATTATGAATCTCATGCTCCAAGGACATACATTTGTCAATCAAGTTCTAGACCACACGCTTCAGAGATGTGCATTTTTCAGCCTCCGCATGCTTTCTAAGGTGATCTACTAGATGGTTCTGAAGTTGTATTCTCAAGAATTCTTGTGACATGGTCCGTACCTCATCTCTCACAATTTCACAGATTTGTTGTATGCTGATATTGTTGGCCATCTTGTAATTGCCTACAAAATAGAAGGGTTATAGTGATGCATGAAATGCAAGTGCATGTATGCATGTATGCATGCATGCATGAATGCATGGCAAAGTAAACAAGAAAATTGTTAGTTGTACACGTAATAATTACTACCAAATGCAGGCATTCCAACCTTATTATTCCCACACATGTATTCAATTGGTCAAAAGTCCATTTTTGAGGTAGGCTGGGGTACTTTATATCATCAATGGGGGATGACAGTACCATCGTATAAAAATACCCTCTCTAACTGTCCTAGCAAATAATAGCATTTATGATAATTGAGTCTGTAACCTTATGCCTAACTTCTGCCGTTAGGCGGACAGAGCTTCGGCATAGGCTTTAGGCTTAATGATCATAAATACTCATGGCAGCATTACAACAAGTAGGATTAGTGGGTACAACCTAGTGGAAACTTCTATGGTCATTACATGCTGGGTTTTGACTCTTTGGTTTGGCTAAGAAGGCTCCCATAGAGTCGGACTCCCATTAACCATTGCTAGGATTGTAGGAGAACAAGTTTGAGTTTCCCATTAACCACGACTCATTAACCTTTGCCAGGATGGTAAGCCGGGTAGGATACTCAATCATTGTGAATGATCCACCGATAATACAACCCAAGAAATGAGTGAAATCATTGGATAGCATTATAGATGGTACTGGGGTTTAATAGGGACCCTGGAAAATGCAGAACTATGTGCAATGCAATAAGAAAATAATGACCAAATTAATTAAAAAGATGGGAAATTGCTCGGAATCTTCATTCATTTTTATTTGTAAAAACCTCCCCAGTGGAGTCACCAATGTGGACAGAGCATCCGTGACGCGTCTAATTGCCGCTGCCCATCGGTTGGTGTCCAATGGTAATGATGACATACCCACTAAATGGATTTTTAGTTTTTTATGAAAAATGTGGAGTCGCCACCCGAATTGCATCGGGATCACCTAGTGATTACAAACTGATAGATTCCTTTGGAAAATCCCATTCGTCATCACCACCAGATGATTTCTGGGTTCGAAATGAGTCATCCATACTAAGGCAATTTCCCATTTAATTAAGTAATGGGGTCATTATTTTCAAACAGAGATAAACAATATAAATCTGTAAATCACCAAGAAAGTAAAATGTGATGAATGGGCACTCCTAATATTGTTTATATTCAGTTTTAGTTCTCTATTTAGTCCACTATAATTAATCATGATTGATTGAGTACAGTTGGCTGGATTTGGTAAGTTTCTACTTATTTTAGTAATACTTAACCGGGTGGATTATTTCCTTATTTATTTACATGCAAAACATCCATAGTTAGTTTCTAACATATTTTTATTTTTCTTTTTATTTTTGGGGTTAATATTTGCACATTAATCAATTTTTTATTTTTGTATTTTTCCAGGATAAATGAAAATAATAATAACAAACATACAACCTTAAAGAAAGGAAAGGGGAAATGAATTTCTACCACTTTTATTTACTTATTTACTGGATTTGATTATTTAAATGTCCAATTAATTGCTTTTCAAATAGATCTAGGTGATTTACATAAAAATAAAGAAATCTTACCGATCGATCGATCTACCCGGGAGAGGATAAATCGATCGACCTTGAAGCTTCAGTAGTCAATCCACCGCATGTTTTTCGAGTTGATTGTTGACCTGTTTATTACATGCCTTTTGAATATAATACATATAAATGATAGACATAATTCTAAAGAGCCTGCAGATGTCCTATCTATGTTAACCTAGCAAAAATTACATTTTTTTTATGTAGTGTTCAAAAAGCTGTCTCAAATATAGTACTGAGATGTCAAGGGCATTTTGGGGATAAATTTTACAGAATTTGTTGGCTTTTGTGGCATCACTCCATCTTATTTTGAGTTTAACAACCCTTTATCTTTGTCTAACAAAGTTTCCAAGTGTGTAGGTTTTCAAATCAGCTAGTATTGAATGACTCCAGCAAACCGCGCCCGCGATAAGGGGAGCTGCGCCCGTGGCTATATATGTCACGACCCGAATCCAACACCTTTATAATACGTATTAAATATATAATGATAGTAATTAATCATAGATCAAAATCATAGATCAAAATCCAATTGAAAATTTCCTTCGAAAATAAACTTTTCTCTGAAATTTAGGGTGCAACGATCGTTTTAAATAGTGCAACGATCGTTGTGAATTTTACAACGATCGTTGTGAAATGAACAGTGATCGTTGTGAAAAACACGAAAATCAGCCAAACTTCCCGAGTGGTACACGAGCTCGTGGGAAAACTAGCAACGAGCTCGTTGCAATTTGCAACGATCGTTGTGAATAGTGCAACGATCGTTGTAAGCCAAAAATCCAAAATCCGAAATTTTCAAACAGAAAATACAGTTTCAAAACAGTATTT